>JBCEWC010008472.1:0-19918 GCA_038996855.1 Solanum aculeatissimum | reverse complement strand
CGGGAAAGTTAGCCCAGAGCCGCAGGTATCACCATAAACCATGGACTAATACCCATGAAAAACTGCCCAAATCACATGTTTTTGGTTTCTTGGCCCATAAAATCTTACCAGGCCATCTCCAACCCTGCGGGCCACCTGGGCCTCTTGCCTGGCTTATTATGGACCCCTCAGTATAAGTTTTTGGGAAAGTTAGCCCCGATCCCTAGGCAGCACCGGGAACCATGGGTTAACACCTATGAAAAACTATCAAAATTGCCTATTTCTTGATCTTTGGTACATAAAATACTACCAGGCCATCTTCAACCCTGCCGGGCCACCTGGGCCTCTTTCTTGGCTCGTTACAGATCACTCGGTATAATTTGTCAGGAAAGTTAGCCCTGAACCCCAGGCAACGCCAGGAATCGTGGGTTAACACCCATAAAAAATTGCCCAAATCACCTATTTCCTGTTCCTTGTCCCATAAACTCCTACCACGCCATATCGACCCCCGTCAAGACACCTGGGCCAGTTGCCTGGCTTGTTACGGGCCCCTCTGTATAGTGTTTTGAGAAAGTTGGCCCTGATCCTTAGGCAGCGCCAGGAACCGTGGGCTAATAACCACGAAAAACTACCAAAATCGCCTGTTTCCTGTTCCTTAGGCCATAATATCCTACCAGGCCATCTCCAACCCTGTCGGGCCACCTGAGCATCTTACCTGGCACGTTATGGACCCCTTCGTAAATTTTGAGAATGTTTGCCCTGAGCCCAACGCAACGCTAGGAAGCGTGGGCTAACACCCACAAAATATATCCCAAATCACATGTTTCCTTTTCTTTGGCCCATAAAATCCTACCAGGACATCTCCAACCCCGCTAGGACATCTGGGCCTCTTGACTGGCTCATAATGGACCCCTCGATAAATTTTTTGGGAAAGTTTGCCCCAAGCCTCGGGCAACACCAGGAACCGTGGGCTAACACCCACAAAAAACTACACAAATCGCCTATTTCTGGTTATTTGGCTTATAAAATCTTACCAGACCATCTCCAACCCCGCCGGGCCTCCTGGGCCTCTTGCCTGGCTCATTACGAACCTCTCGGTATATGTTTTCGAGAAAGTTTTACATTGATCCCCCTACAACTCCTGGAACTTTGGGCTAACACCCCCGAAAATCTGCCAATATAGCCTAATTCTTGTTTCTTGGCCCATAAAATCCTACCAGGCCATATCCAATGCTGCCGGGCCACCTGGTCCTCTTCCCTGGCTTGTTATAAACCCCTCAGTATAATCTTTTGGGAAAGTTATCCTGTACACCCGGGAAGCGCCAGGAACTATTGGCTAACACCCATGAAAAATGTTCCAAATAGCTTGTTTCCTGTTCCTTGGTCATAAAATCCTACCAGGCCATCTCCAACCCTATCGGGCCACCTGGGCCTTTTGCCTAACTTTTTATGGACCACGAGTAAATTTTTTGAGAAAGTTTGTCCCTAGCCCCGGGCAGTGTCAGGAATCGTGGGCTAACACCCACGAAAAACTATCCAAATCACATATTTCCTGTTCCTTGGCCAATAAAATCCTACCAGGACATCTCAAACTCCGCTGAGCCACCTGGGCCTCTTGCCTAGCGCATTATGGACCCCTCGGTATAATATTTTTGGAAAGTTGAACCCGAGCCCTAGGAAGCACCAAAAATCGTGGGTTAACACCCACAAAAAACTGTCTAAATCACCTATTTCATGTTCTTTGGCACATAAAATACTACTAGGCCTTCTCCAACCCCGTTAGGATACCTAGGCTTCTTTCTTGGCTCGTAATGGACCCCTCAGTATAAATTTTATTGAAAGGGTTCCCCGAGCCCCGGGCAGTGCTAGGAACCGTGGGCAAACACCCATGAAAAACTGTCCAAATCGCCTATTTCCTGTTCCTTGGCCCACAAAATCCTACCAAGCCATCTCCAACCTTGATGGGCTACCTTGGCCTCTTGCCTAGATTGTTATGGACCATTTTATATAAATTTTTAGAAATTTAGCCCCCAGTCTCGAGCAGCGCCAGGAACAGTGGGCTAAAACCTATGAAAAACTGCCCAAATCGCCTGTTTCTTGTTCCTTGGCCCATAAAATCTTACCAGAATATCTCCTACCCCACTGGGACACCTAGGTATCTTGCCTGGATAGTTATAGACCCCTCAGTATAAATTTTCTAGAATGTTGGCCCCGAGCCTTGGGTAGTTCCAGGAACCGTGGGCTAACACCCACAAAAAATTGCCCAAATCTCTTGTTTCCTGTTCCATGGCCCTATAAAATCCTACCAGGCCATATACAACCCCATCAAGACACCTAGGCCACTTGCCAGACTCGTTACGGACCCCTCGGTATAATATTTTGGGAAAGTTGGGCCCGAGCCCTAGGCAGCGCTAGGAACTATGGGCTAACACCCACGAAAAACTACCGAAATTACCTTTTTCCTTTTCCTAGGCTTATAAAATCCTACCATGCAATCTCCAACCCCGTCCGCCTACCTGGGCCTAATGCAAGGCTCAGTTCGCATCCCTCAAAATCATTTTTCGGGAAAGTTTGCCCCGAGCCCCAGGCAGCGCCAGGAACCGTAGGCTAACACCCACAAAACATTACCCAAATCACCTTTTTCCTGTTCCTTGACCCATAAAATCCTACAAGGCCATCCCCAACCCCGCCGGGCCACCTGATCCTCTTTTTTGGCTTGTTACGGACCCCTCAGTATAAATTTTTGGAAAAGTTGGCCCCGAGTTCCGGGCAGTGCGAAGAATCATGGGCTAACACTCACAAAATACTACCCAAATCGGTGTTTCCTATTCCTTAGGCCATAAAATCTTACCAGTCCATCGCCAATCCCGCCTAGATACCTAGGCCTCTTTCCTTGCTCGTTACTGATCCCTTGGTGTAATTTTTAGGGAAAGTTGGCCTCGAGCCCCGGGCAGCGCCAGGAACTGTAGGTTAAAACCCACAAAAAACTACCCAAATCGCATTTTCCCTGTTCCTTGGCCCATAAAATCATACTAGGCCATCTCCAAACCCGCCGAGACACCTGGGCCTCTTTTATGTCTCATTACGGAACCCTCGGTATAATATTTCAGGAAATTTGGCCCCAAGCCCTAGGCAGTGCCAGGAACCATGGATAACACCCATGAAAAACTGCCCAAATTGCTTATTTCCTATTCCTTGACCCATAAAATCCTACCAGGCCATATCACACCTTGATGGGATACCTTGGCCTCTTTCCTATCTTGTTATGGACCCCTCGGTATAAATGTTTTAGAAATTTGGCCCCGAGTCCCGAGAAGCGCTAAGAACCGTGGGCTAACACCCACGAAAAACTACCCAAATCACCTATTTCTTGTTCCTTGACCCATAAAATCTTACCAGGATATCTCCAACCCCACCGGGTCACCTGGGTCTCTTACCTGGATAGTTACGGACCCCTTGGTATAAATTTTCTAGAAAGTTGGCCCCCGATCCCTGGGCAACTCCAGGAACTGTGGGCTAATACCCACGAAAAATGGCCCAAATCCCCTGTTTCCTGTTCCATGGCCCATAAAATCCTATCTGGCCATATCCAACCCCATCGGGCCACCTAGGCCTCTTTCCAGGCTCGTTATGGACCCCTTAGTATAATATTTTGGGAAAGTTGGGCCCGAGCTCTGGGCAGCGTCAGGAACTGTGGGCTAATACCCACGAAAAACTACCAAAACTGCCTTTTCATTTTCCTAGGCTTATAAAATCCAACCATGCAATATCTAACCCCATCGGCCTACTTGGGCCTCTTGCAAGGCTCAGTACGAATCCCTCAAAATAATTTTTCAGAAAAGTTGTCCCTGAGCTTCGGGCAGCACCAGGAACTGTGGGCTAACACATACAAAATATTACCCAAATTGCCTGTTTCCTGTTCCTTGGCCCATAAAATCCTACCAGGCTATCTCCAATCCCGTCGGGCCACCTAGTCCTCTTACTTGGCTCATTACGTACCCCTGAGTATAAATTTTTGGGAAAGTTGGTCCTCGAGCTTCGGGCAGTGTCAGGAACCGTGGGCTAACACTCACCAAAAACTTTCCAAATCGCCTGTTTCCTGTTCCTTGGGCCATAAAATCTTACCCGACCATCTCCAATCCCGCCGGGCCATATAGGCCTCTTTCTTGGCTCGTTATTGACCCCTTGGTGTAATTTTTCAGGAAAGATGGCCTCGAGCCTCGGGCAGCGCCAGGAACTGTAGGCTAACACCCACGAAAAATTACCAAAATCGTCTGTTCCGTACTCCTTGGCCCATAAAATTCTACCAGGACATATCAAACCCCGCCGGGACACTTGGGCCTCTTGCCTGGCTTATTAAGGACTTCTCGGTATAATATTATTGGAAAGTTGGCCCTGAGCCATGGGCAGCGCTAGGAACAGTGGGCTAACAATAATGAAAAACTTCCCAAATCGCATTTTCCTATTCCTTGACCTATAAAATCCTACCCGACTAACTACAATCCCGTCGGGACACCTGGGCCTCTTTCCTGGATTTGCACGGATCCCTCAGTATAAGTTTTTGAGAAAGTTAGCCCCGAGCCCGGGCAGCACCAGGAACCATGGGCTAACACCGATGAAAAATTTCCCTCCTTGGCCATAAAATCCTACCAGGCTATCTTCAACCCTATCGGGCCACCTGTACCTTTTTCTTGGCTCGTTACAAACCCCTCAGTATAATATTTTTTCAAAGTTGGCATCGAGCCCCGTGCAGTGCTAGGAAATATGGGCTAACACCCACGAAAAACTACCCAAATTGCTTGTTTCCTGACCCTTGGTCCATAAAGTCCTACCAGGCCATCTCCAACCCGTTCGAGCCACCAGGGACTCTTGCCCTGATTGTTACAGAGCCCTCTGTATAACATTTTTGGAAAGTTGTCCCCGAGCCTCGGGCAGCGCCAGGAACCGTGGGCTAACACCCACAAAAAACTACCTAAATTACCTCTTTCCTATTCCTTGGCCCATTAAATCCTACCAAGTCATCTCCAACCGCACCGAATCACCTAGGACTCTTGTCGTGCTCTTTACAGACCCTTAGGTATAATTTTTTTGGAAAGTTTGCCCCGAGCCCCGGACAATGCTAGGAACCGTGGGCTAACACCCATGAAAAACTGCCAAAATCACTTCTTTCTTGTTCCTTGGCCCATGAAATTCTACTAGGCCATCTCCAACCCTGCCAGGCCACCTATGCCTCTTACTTGGCTTGTTACGGAACCCTCGGTATAATATTTTGGGGAAGTTGGCCCCAAGCCTCGGGTAGCGTCAGGAACCCTGGACTAACACCCACAAAAAATTGGTAAAATATCCTATTTCCTGTTCATTGGCCATAAAATCCTACCAGGCCATATCCAACCCTGTCGAGCTACCTAGGCCTCCTGCCTAGCTTATTAAGGACCCCTTGATATAATTGTTTGGGTAAGTTTTCCCTAAGCACCGAGCAGCGCAAGGAACCGTGGGCTAACACCCACGACAAACGATCAAAATTACCTATTTCCTATTCCTCGACCCATAAAATCCTACCAGACCATCTTCAACTCAGCTGGGCCACCTGGCCTCTTGCCTGGATTGTTACGAACCCGTCGGTATAATTTATCTGAAGGTTGGCCCCAAGCTTATGGCAATGCCAAGAACCATGGGCTAACTTCCAAAAAAAGTGGCCAAATCGCCTGCTTTTTGTTCCTTGGTCTATAAAACCTAACCAGGCTATCTCTAACCAGGTCGGGCCACATGGGGCTCTTGCCTAGCTCGTTACGGACCCCTCGGTATAATCTTTTGAGAAAGTTGGCCTCGAGCCCTAGGCAGCGCCAGGAGCCGTGGACTAAAACCCATAAAAAACTTCCCAAATCATTTCTTTCTTGTTTCTTGGCCCATAAACTCATACCAGACCATATCCAACCCCGTCGAGCCACCTGGGGATCTTGAATGGCTTGTTACAGAGCCCCTGGTAAATGTTTTTGGTAAAGTTGGCCCCGAGTCCCGGGCAGCGCCAGGAACTGTGGGCTAACACCCGTGAAAAACTACCCAAATAGCCTGTTTTCTTTTACTTTGACCATAAACTCTTACCAGGCCATCTATTACCCCGCTGGGCCACCTGAGCATCTTACCTTGATCATTACTAACCCTTGGTATAATTTTTCAAGAAAGTTGGCCCCGAGCCCCCGGCAGTGCCATTAATCGTGGGCTAACACATACGAAAAACTGCCCAAATCACTTGTTTCTTCTTCCTTGGCCTATAAAATTCTACCAGGCCATGTTCAACAACTCTAAGCCACCTGGGCCACTTTCCTGTCTCTTTACGGACCCCTCGATATTAATTTTCAGAAAAGTTGGTACCGATTCCTGGGCAGCGCCAGGAACTATGGGCTAATACCACCAAACAATTGCCCAAATCGCCTGTTTCCTTTTCCTTTGCCCATAAAATCCTACCAGACCATCTCCCACTCCGCCGGGACACCTGGGCCTCTTTCTTGGCTTATTACGGACCCCTTGGTATAATTTTTCAGGAAAGTTTGCCCCGAGCCCAAGGCAGCGCCAGGAACCATGGGCTAACACCCACGAAAAATTGCCAAATTGCGTGTTTCCTGTTCCTTGGCCCATAAAATCCTACCAGGCCATCTCATACTCCAGTCGGGCCACTTAGTATTCTTGCCTGGTTCGTTACAGACCTCTCAGCATAATATTTGGGAAAATTGGCCCTGAGCGCCGAGCAACACCAGAAATTGTGGGCAAACACCCATGAAAAACTACTGAAATTGCATATTTTCTATTCCTTGGCCTATAAAATCCTACCAGTTCAACCCTATCGGGCCACCTGGGCCTCTTTTCTGGCTTATTATGGACCCCTTGGTATACTTGTTTTGGAAAGTTGGCCCCGAGCCCCCGGCTGCGCTTGGAACCGTGGGCTAACACCTACAAAAAACTGCCAAAATCGACTGTTTCCTGTTCCTTTGCCCATCAAATCCTACTAGGCCATCTCCAACCCCCGCTGGACCACTTGGGCCTCTTTCCTCGATCTTTATGGATCCCTCAGCATAATGTTTTGGGATATTTGGCCCTGAGCCCTGGGCAATGACAGGAACCGTGGGCTAACACCCACGAAAAACTGCCAAAATCACATATTTCCTGTTCCTTGGCCTATAAATTTCTACCAGGCCATCTTCAATTCCACCGGAATACCTGAGCATCTTTCTTGGCTCATTACGAACCCCTTGGTATAATATTTTAGGAAAGTTGGCCCCGAGCCTTGAGCAACACCAGGAACCGTGGGCTAACACCTACGAAAAACTGTCCAAATTGCCTATTTCTTGTTCCTTTGCTCATAATATCCTACCAGGCCATCTCCAACCCTGACAGGCCACCTGGGCCTATTGATTGTCTTTTTACGGATAACTTGGTATAAAATTTTAGGAAAGTTGGCCCCGAGACCCAGGCAGCGCCAGAAACTGTGGGCTCACTCCCTCAAAAAATTCCAAAATTGCCTATTTCTTGTTCCTTAGCCCATAAAATCCTACCAGACTATCTCCAACTCCGCTGGGCCACTTTAGCTTCTTGCCTAGCTCGTTAAGGACCACTGAATATAATTTTTCAGGAAAGTTGGCCCCGAGCCTCGAGAAGCGCCAGGAACCGTGGGCTAACACCCTTGAAAAACTGCTCAAATTGCTTATTTCTTGTTCCTTTGACCATAAAATCCTACTAGGCTATCTCCAACCCCATCAGGCTACCTAGGCCTCTTCCCTTGCTCATTACGGACCCATTGGTATATTGTTTTGGAAAAGTTAGCCCCGAACCACCGGCAGTGCCTAGAACCATGGGCTAACACCCACGAAAAATAATCAAAATCACTTATTTCTTGTTACTTAGCCCAAAAAATCCTACCAGGTCATCTCCAACCCCACCAGGATACCTGGGCCTCTTGAATGAATTTTTACGGACCACTCGGTGTAATATTTTGATAAAGTTGGCCCCAAGCCCCGGGCAGCGCCAAGAACTGTGGGCTAACACCTATAAAAAACTGCCCAAATTGCCTATTTCCTATTCCATGGCCCATAAAATCCTACCACGCCATCTCCATCCCCACTAGGCCACCTGGGCCACTTGCTTGGCTCGTTATGGAACCCTCAGTATAAGATTTCAAGAATGTTGGCCCCGAGAAGCACCAGGAACCGTGGGTTAACACCCACCAAAATCTGCCCAAATCTCATCTTTCCTGTTCCTTGGCCCATAAAATCTTACCAAACCATCTCTAATCCTGCCGGGCCACTTGGGCCTCTTGACGGACTCATTACGGACCACTCGGTATAATTTGACAGGAAAGTTGGCCCAGGGCCCAGGACAACCCCAGAAACCGTGGGCTAACACCTACAAAAAACTACTGAAATCGCCTATTTCCTGCTCCTTAGCACTTAAAATCCTACCAGGCCATCTCCAACCTCGTTGAGATACCTAGGCCTCTTGCCTGGCTCGTTAAGGACCCTTCGGTATAAATTTTCGAGAAAGTAGACCTCGAGTCCCAGGTAGCGGCAGAAACTGTGGGCTAACACCGATGAAAAATTACCGAAATCACCTATTTTTTATTTTCTTACGCATAAAATCCTACCAGGACATCTCTAACCCTATCAAGCCCCATGGGTCTCTTGCCTAGATCATTACGGATCACTCAAAAAAATATTTCAGGAAAGTTGGCCTCGAGACCTGGGTAACGCCAGGAACTGTGGGCTAAAACCTATGAAAAACTGCCAAAATTGTCTATTTACAGTTCCTTGGCCCATAAAATCCTACCAGGACATCTGAAACCCCGTTGGGCTACCTAGGACTCTTACTTGGCTTGTTAAAAATCCCTCGATATAATATTTCAGGAAAGTTGGCCCTGAACTCCAGGAAGCGCCAGGAATCGTGGGCTAACACCCACGAAAAAATAACCCAAAGTTCCTATTTCCTATTCCTTAGCCCATAAAATCCTACCAGGCCATCTCCAACTCTGCCGGACCACCTGGGCCTCTTGCGTGGCTCGTTACGAACCCTTAGGTATATTTTTTTGGGAAAGTTGGCCGCCAGTATCAGGCAGTGCCTGGAATTGTGGGCTAATACCTATAAAAAATGGCCCAAATCACCTGTTTTCTATTCCTTACCAGGCCATCTCCAACTCTGCTGGGCCACTTGGGCCTCTTCCCTAGCTCGTTACGAACCCCTTGGTATAATATTTCTTGAAATTTGTCCCTCAGCTCCGAGTAGCGCCAAGAACCGTGGGCTAACACCTATGCAACATTTCTGAAATTGCCTCTTTCCTGTTCCTTGGCTTATAAAATCCTACCAGGCAATCTCCAACCTCGCCGGGCCACCTAGGCCTCTTACCTGTCTCGTTACGGACCTCTCAACATTTTTTATGGGTAAGTTGGGCCCGAGCTACGGGCAGTGCTAGGAACCGTGGGCTAACACCCATGAAAAACTACCCAAATTGCTTATTTCCTGTTCTTTGGCCCATAAAATCCAACCAGGCCATATTCGACCCCGCCGGGCCACCTGGATCTCTTTCATGGCTTGTTACAGACTTCTCAGTATTATTTTTCTAAAACGTTGGCCCCGAGCCCTGAGTAGCGCCAGGAACTGTGGGCATTAGCCTGCGAAATACTACAAAAATCACATGTTTCCTATTCCTTGGACCATAAAATCTGACCAAGCCATCTCCAAACCCTCCGGGCCACCTGGGCCTCTTGCCTATCGCATTATAGACCCCTAGGTATAATATTTTTGGAAAGATGGCCCCGACCCCCGGGCAACGTCAGGAACCGTGGGCTAACACCCATGAAAAACTACCCAAATCCTTTATTTCTTGTTCCTTGGCCAATAAAATCCTACCAGGCCATCTCATACCTCACCGGACCACTTGGGCCTCTTGTATGATGTGGTATAAACCTATAGGTTTAAAATTTTGATAATGTTGCCCCCGAGCCATGGGCAGCGCCAGGAATCGTGGGCCAACACCTACGAAAAACTACTAAAATTGCCTGTTTCCTATTCCTTGGCCCATAAAATCCTTCCAGGCCATCTTGACCCCTGCCGGCCAGTTAGGCCTTTTTACTGGATCATTACAGACTCCTTGGTATAATTGTTTTTGAATGTTGGCCTAGAGCCCCGGGCTGCGCCAGGAACCGTGGGCTAACACCGATAAAGTCCAGCCAAAACCACCTATTTCCAGTTCCTTTGCCCATAAAATCCTACCTGACCCTATCTAACTCTTTCGGGCCTCCTTGGCCTCTTTCCTGGCATGTTATGGACCCATCGGTATACATTTTTCAAGAATTTTTCCCCGAGCACCAGGTAGCACCAGGAACTGTGGGCTAACACCAACGAAAAACTACCTAAATCGCCTGTTTCTTGTTCCTTGGTTCATAAAATCCTACTAGGCCATCTCCAACCCTGCCAGTCCACTTGGGCCACTTGCCTGGATCGTTAGGGACCCCTTGGTATAATTTTTCTTGAAAGTTGGCCGCGAGCCCTGGGCAACGCCAGGAACCGTTGGCTAACACCCATGAAAAATAGCTGAAATAACCTATTTCTAGTTCATTGGCTCTTAAAATCCTACCAGGCTATCTCCAACCCCACCAGGACATCTGTGCCTCTTTCTATGCTCTTTAAGGACCCTTCGGTATAATATTTTGAGAAAGTTAGCCCCGAGCCCCGGGTAGCACCAGTAACCGTGGGCTAACACCGATGAAAAACTGCTGAGATCGCATATTTCCTGTTCCTTGGCCTATAAATCCTACTAAGACATCTCCAACCCCATGGGCCACCTGGGACTTTTTCTTGGCTCGTTACAGACCCCTCAGTATAATTTTATAGGTAAGTTGGCCCCGGGCAACGCTAAGAACCGTGGGCTAACACTCACAAAAAACTGCCCAAATCTCCTGTTTCCTTTTCCTTGGCTCGTAAAATCCTACCAGGCCATCTCAAACGTCACCGGGCCATCTTGGCCTCCTGCATGACTCATTACGGACCCCTTAGTATATTATTTTGGGAAAGTTGGCCCTGAGGCCCCGCTAGCGCCTGGAACCGTGGGCTAACACTCATGAAAAACTACCAAATTTGATCGTCTGTTTCCTGTTCCTTGGCTAATGAAATCCAACAGGACATCTCCGACCCTGTCGGGCCACCTTGGACTTTTTCCTGGCTCGTTACGGATCCCTCAGTATAATTTTTAGGGAAAGTTGACCTCGAGCACTGGGCAGCACCAGGAACTGTGGGCTAACACCCACAAAAAACTGCCCAAATCACTTATTTCCTTTTTCTTGGCCCATAAATTCCTACCAGGACATCTCCAAACCCACTAGGCCACCTGGGCATATTGCCTAGCTCATTATGGACCCCTCGGTATAATTTCTTTGCAAAGTTGGTCCTGAGCCCCGGGCAGCGCCAGGAACCATGGGCTAACACCTACAAAAAATTGTTGAAATTGTTTGTTTCCTATTTCTTGGCCCATAAAATCCTACCAAACCATCTCCAACCCCGCCGGGTCACCTGGGCCTCTTGTATGGCATGTTACGGACCCCTCGGTGTATGTTTTCGAGAAAGTTAGACCCGAGCCCCAAGCAACACTAGGAGCAGTGGGCTAACACCCACGAAAAACTGCCCAAATTGCCTATTTCCGCTTCCTTGACCCATAAAATCATACTATACCATCTCCAACCCCGTCGGGACACCTGGGTCTCTTGCCTGGCTCATTATGGACCTCTCTGTATATTCGTTTGGGAAATTTGGCCGTGATCTCTGGGCAACGCTAGGAACCGTGGGCTAATATCCATGAAAAACTGCCCAAATCGCATATTTCCTGTTCCTTAGCCCATAAAATCCTACCAGGTCATCTCCAACCCTGGCATGCCACCTAGGACTATTTCCTGACTCATTATGGATCTCTTGGTAAATTATTTGAGAAAGTTTGCCCCGAGCCCCGGGTAGCGCCAGGAACCGTAGGCTAACACCTGCGAAAAACTACCCAAATTGCCTGTTTCCTATTCCTTGGACCATAAAATCTTACCAGGACATCTCCAATCCCGTCGGGCCACCTAGGCCTCTTGCCTGGCTTGTTATGGATCCCTCAGTAAAATATTTTGGGAAAATAACCGTGGGCTAACACCTATGAAACACTACCCAAATCGCCTATTCCTGGTTCCTTGGCTCATAAAATCCTACTAGGCCATCTCCAACCCCGCCGGGCTGCCTGAGCATCTTTCCTTGCTCATTAAGAACCTATCGGTATAATTTTTCAAGAATGTATACCCCGAGCCCCGAAAAACCCCAGGAACTGTGGGCTAACACCCACGAAAAATGGCCCAAATCGCCTATTTCTACTTTCTTGGCCCATAAAATCGTATCAGGTCATCTCCAACCCCACGAAGCCACCTGGGCCTCTTGCCTGGCTCGTTACGGACCCCTTAGAATACATTTTTGGGAAAGTTGTCCCCGCGCCCCGGGCAGCACCAGGAATCGTGGGCTAACACAAACGAAAAACTGCCCAAATCGCCTATTTCCTATTCCTTGGCCCATAAATTCCTACTAGGCCATATCCAACCTCGTCGGGCCACCAAGTTTCTTTCCTGTCTTGTTACGAACCTCTCGATATAATATTTCAAGAAAGTTGACCTCGAGCCTAAGGAAGCGCCAGGAACCATGGGCTAACACTCACAAAAAACTGCCAAAATTGCCTATTTCCTATTCCTTGGCCCATAAAATCCTACAAAATTATATCCAACCCAGTCGGCCACCAGGGCCTCTTGCGTGTCTCATTACAGATACCTTGGTATAAAATTTCATGAAATTTGTCCCAGATCCCTGGGTAGCGCCAGGAACCGTGGTCTAGGACGCATGAAAAATATCCCAAATTGCCTGTTTCCTGTTCTTTGGCCTATAAATTTCTACCAGGACATCTCCAACCCCGCTGGGTTACCTAGGCCTCTTGACTGGCTTGTTACGGACACCTCAATATAATTTTTCAGGAAATTTATCTTCGAGCCTCGGGAAGCTCCAGGAATCGTGGGCTAACACCCACAAAAAACTGTTGAAATCACTTGTTTCTTGTTATTTGGCCCATAAAATACTACCAAGAAATTTCCAACCCTGCCGGGCCACCTGGGACTCTTACCTAGCTCATTACAGACCGTTGGTATAATGTTTTGGGAAAGTTGGCCTCGAGTATCGGGCAACGCCAGGAATCGTGGGCTAACACCTAAGAAAAACTTCCAAATATGTCTGTTTCCTGTTTCTTAGCCCATAAAATCCTACCAAACCTTTCCAACCCCGTTAGGCCACCTGGGCCATTTGCCTAGCTTGTTACAGACCCCTCAATATATATCTTTTGGGAAAATTATCCTCGAACCCCGGGCAACGCCAGGAACCATGGGCTAACACACAAAAAATAGCTGAAATTGCCCGTTTCCTGTTCCTTGGCCCATAAAATTCTATCAGGCCATATCCAACCCCGCCGGTCCACCTTGGCCTCTTTCCTCGCTTGTTACGGACCCCTTGGTATAAGTTTTTAGGAAATTTGGTTTTGAGCCCTACGCAGCACCAGGAACCGTGAACTAACACCCACAAAAAACTTTCAAAATCACTTGTTTCTTGTTCTTTGGCCCATAAATGCTACCAGAATATCTCCAACCCCACTGGGACACCTGGGCCTATTTACTAGCTAGTTACAGACCCCTCGATATTATTTTTCGGGAAAGTTGGCCCCAATCCCCCGGCAGTGCCAGGAACCATGGGCTAATACCCATGAAAAATTACCCAAATCACATGTTTCTTATTCCTTGGCCCATAAAATCCTGCCAGGCCATATCCAACCCCGCCGGCACACCTAGGCCTTTTTCATGGCTCAGTACAAACCCCTCGTTATATTTTTTTGGAAAAGTAGGCCCCGAGCCCCCGGCTGCGCCTCAACAGTGGTCTAACACCTATGAAAAGCTGTCCAAATCACCTATTTCTTGTTCCTTGGCACATAAAATCTTACATGTACATCTCCAACCCCGACGGGCCACTTGGTCCTCTTTATTGGATAGTTGTGGACCCAAAGGTATAATTCTTTTTGAAAGTTCGCCGCGAGCCCCGGGCAGCGCTAGGAACCGTGGGCTAACACCTATTTCATGTTCTTTGGTACATAAAATCTTACCAGTCCATCTCCAATCCCGCTGAGACACCTAGGCCTCTTTCCTTGCTCGTTACTGATCCCTTGATGTAATTTTTAGGGAAAGTTAGCCTCGAGCCCTGGGAAGCGCCTGGAACTGTAGGCTAAAAAAACCCACAAAAAACTGCCTAAATCATATTTTTCCTGTTCCTTAGCCCATAAAATCCTTCCAGGCCATCTCCAACCTTGATGGGCTACCTTGGCCTATTTCCTAGATTGTTATGGACCCTTTCGTATATAGCTTTGAGAAATTTGGCCCCAAGTCCTGAACAACACCAGGAACCGTGGGCTAATACCCACAAAAAACTGCCCAAATCGCCTCTTTCTTGTTCCTTAGCCCATAAAATCCTACCAGAATATCTCCAACCCCACCGGGACACCTAGGTCTCTTGCCTGGATAGTTACAGACCCCTCAGTATAAATTTCCTAGAAAGTTAGCCCTGAGCCCTGGGTAGCTCCAGGAACCGTGGGCTAACACCCACAAAAAACTGCCCAAATCCCCTATTTCCTGTTCCATGGCCCATAAAATCCTACCAGGCCATATCCAACCCCATCAAGCCATCTAGGACTCTTTCCAGACTCGTTACGGACCCCTCGGTATAATATTTTGGGAAAGTTGGGCCCGAGCCCTGGGCAGCGCCTGGAACTATGGGCAAACACCTACAAAAAACTACTGAAATTACCTTTTTCCTTTTCCTAGGCTTATAAAATCCTACCATGCAATCTCCAACCCCGTCGGCCTACCTGGGCCTCTTGCAAGGCTCAATTCGCATTCCTCAAAATCATTTTTTGGGAAAGTTGTCCCCGAGCCCCAGGCAGCGCCAGGAACTGGGGCTAACACCCACAAATATTTACCCAAATTGCCTGTTTCCTGTTCCTTGGCCCATAAAATCCAACAAGGCCATCCCCAGACCCGCCGGGCCATCTGGTCCTCTTTCCTGGCTCGTTACGGATCCCTCAGAATAAATTTTTTGGAAAGTTGGCCTCCAGTTCCGGTAAGTGCCAAGAACCATGGGCTAACACTCACGAAATGCTACCCAAATCGGTGTTTCCTTTTCCTTGGGCCATAAAATCTTACCAGTCCATCTCCAATCCCGCTGAGACACCTAGGCCTCTTTCCTTGCTCGTTACTGATCCCTTGATGTAATTTTTAGGGAAAGTTAGCCTCGAGCCCCAGGCAGCGCCAGGAACTGTAGGCTAAAACCCACAAAACATTGCCCAAATCGCATTTTCCCTGTTCCTTGGCCCATAAAATCCTACCAGGCCATCTCCAACCTTGATGGGATACCTTGGCCTCTTGCCTAGCTTGTTATGGACCCTTCCGTATAAAATTTTGAGAAACGTGGCCCCGAGTCCCGAGCAGCACCAGGAACCGTGGGCTAATACCCACGAAAAACTACCCAAATCGCTTATTTCTTGTTCTTTGGCCCATAAAATCTTACCAGAATATCTCCAACCCCACCGGGACACCTAGGTCTCTTGCATGGATAGTTACAGACCCCTCAGTATAAATTTTCTAGAAAGTTGGCCCCGAGCCCTGGGTAGCTCCAGGAACCGTGGGCTAACATCCACAAAAAACTGCCCAAATCCCCTGTTTCCTGTTCCATGGCCCATAAAATCCTACCAGTCCATATACAACCCCATCAATCCACCTAGGCTTCTTTCCAGACTCGTTACGGACCTCTCGGTATAATATTTTGGGAAAGTTAGGCCCGAGCCCTGGGCAGCGCCAGGAACTATGGGCTGTTAACCAACGAAAAACTACTGAAATTACCTTTTTCCTTTTCCTAGGCTTATAAAATCCTACCATGCAATCTCTAACCCCGTCGGCCTACCTGGACCTCTTGCAAGGCTCAGTTCGCATCCCTCAAAATCATTTTTCGAGAAAGTTGTCCCCGAGCCCCAGGCGGCGCTAGGAACCGTGGGCTAACACCCACAAAAAATTACCCAAATCGCCTATTTCCTGTTCCTTGGCCCATAAAATCCAACAAGGCCATCCCCAGACCCGCCGGGCAACCTGGTCCTCTTTCCTGGCTCGTTACGAACCCCTCAGAATAAAGTTTTGGGAAGGTTGGCCCCGAGTTCTGTGCAGTTCCAAGAACTGTGGGCTAACACTCACGAAACACTACCCAAATCGGTGTTTCTTTTCCTTGGGTCGTAAATTCTTACCGGTCCATCTCCAATCTCGCTGAGACACCTAGGCCTCTTTCCTTGCTCGTTACTGATCCCTTGATGTAATTTTTAGGGAAAGTTAGCCTCAAGCCCCTGGCAGCGCCGGGAACTGTAGGCTAAAACCCACAAAAACTACCCAAGTCACATTTTCCCTGTTCCTTGGCCCATAAAATCCTACCAGGCCATCTCCAAACCCGCCAAGACACCTGGGCCTCTTTCATTTCTCATTACGGAACACTCGGTATAATTTTTCATGAAATTCGACCCCAAGCCCCGAGCAGTGCCAAGAACCGTGGGCTAACACCCATGAAAAACTGCCCAAATTGCTTATTTCCTATTCCTTGGCCAATAAAATCCTACCAACCTATATCCAACTCCGCTGGGACATATGGTCCTCTTTCTTGTCTCGTAATGGACCCTTCGGTATAACATTTTTTGAAAGGGTGCCCCGAGCCCTTGGTAGCGCCAGGAACCGTGGGCTAACACCCATGAAAACTGTCCAAATCGCCTATTTCCTGTTCCTTGGCCCATAAAATCCTACCAGGCCATCTCCAACCTTGATGGGCTACCTTTTCCTCTTCCCTAGCTTGTTATGGACCCTTTCGTATAATTGTTTTAGAAATTTGGCTCCGCGTCCCGAGCAGCGCCAGGAATCGTAGGCTGATACCCATGAAAAACTGCCCAAATCGCCTGTTTCTAGTTCCTTGGCCCATAAAATCTTACTAGAATATATCCAACTCCACCGTGACACCTAGCTCTCTTGCCTGGATAGTTACGGACCCCTCGGTATAAATTTTCTACAAAGTTGGCCCCGAGCCCTGGGTAGCTCTGGGAACCGTGGACTAACATCCACAAAAAACTATCCAAATCCCCTGTTTCATGTTCCATGGCCCAGAAAATCCTACCAGGCCATATCCAATCCCATCAAGACACCTAAGCCTCTTGCCAGACTCGTTACGGACCCCTCGGTGTAATATTTTTGGAAAGTTAGGTCCGGGCCCTTGGCAGCACCAGGAACTATGCGCTAACACCCACGAAAAACTACCAAAATTACCTTTTTCCTTTTCCTAGGCTTATAAAATCCTACCATGCAATCTCCAACCCCGTCGGCTTACTTGGGCCTCTTACAAGGATCAGTTTGCATCCCTCAAAGCCATATTTTGAGAAAGTTGGCCCCGAGCACCGGGCCGCACCAAGAACCGTGGGCTAACACCCACAAAAAATTAACCAAATCGCCTGTTTCCTGTTCCTTGGCCCATAAAATCCTACTAAGCCATACCCAACCCTGCCGTGCCACCTAGTCCTCTTACCTAAATCGTTACGGACCCCTCAGTATAAAATTTTGGGAAAGTTGCCCCAAGCTCCGGGTAGTGCTAGGAACCGTGGGATAAAACTCACAAAAAACTTCCCAAATCATCTATTTTTTAATCCTTGAGCCATAAAATCTTACCATGCCATCTCCAATCCCGTCGAGCCACCTAGGTCTATTTCCTGGCTCGTTACTGATCCCTTAGTGTTATTTTTTGGTAAAGTTAGCCTCGAGCCCAGGGCAGCGCCATGAACTGTTGACTAACACCCATAAAAAACTATCCAAATAGCCTATTCCCTGTTCCTTAGCCCATAAAATCCTACCAGGCCATCTCCAACCCCACCGTGACACCTGGGACTCTTGTTTGACTTATTATGTACTCCTCGGTATAATATTTTGGGAAAGTTGGCCCCAAGCCACAGGCAGCACCTGGAACCGTGGGCTAACAACAATGAAAAATTTCCCAAATCACATTTTCCATTTCCTTGGCCCATAAAATTCTACCCAACCATCTCCAACCCTGCTGGGACACTTGGGCCTCTTGCCTGGATTATCACGGACCCCTTGGTATAATATTTTTAGAAAGTTGGCCCCGATCCCCGAGCAGCGCCAGAAATCGTGAGCTAACACCTATGAAAAATTTCCCAAATTGCCTGTTTCTTGTTCCTTGGCCATAAAATCCTACCAGGCTATCTTCAACCCCACCGGGATACCTGGACCTCTTGCCCGGCTCGTTACGAACCCCTCTGTATAATATTTTTGGAAAGTTGGCATCGAGCCCCGCGCAGTGCCAGGAAACGTGGGCTAACACCCATGAAAAACTGCCCAAATTATTTGTTTCCTTATCCTTGGTCCATAAACTCTTACCAGGCCATCTTCAACCCGTCTGAGCCACCAGGGACTCTTTCCCTGATTGTTATAGAGACCTCGATATAACATTTTGGGAAAGTTGGCTCCGAGCCTCGGGCAACACCAGAAACCGTTGGGTAACACCCATGAAAAATGGCTAAAATCGCCTATTTCCTGTTCCTTGGTGTTTAAAATCCTACCATGCTATCTCCAACCTCGCCAGGACATCTATGCCTCTTTCTAGGCTCTTTAAGGAACCTTCAGTATAATATTATGGGAAAGTTAGACCTGACCCTCGGGTAGCGCCAGTAACCGTGGGCTAACACCCACAAAAAACTGTTGAAATTGTATGTTTCCTGTTCCTTGGCTTATAAAATCCTACTAGGCCATCGCCAACCCCACCAGGACACCTGGGCCTTTTTCCTGGATCGTTACGGATCCCTCAGTATAATTTTATAGGTAAGTTGTCCCCGAGCCCTGTGCAACACCAGGAACCGTGGGCAAAAACCCATGAAAAACTACCTAAATTGCCTCTTTCTTGTTCTTTGGCCCATAAAATCCAACCAGGCCATATACAACCTCGTTGGGCCACCTAGACCTCTTTCATGGATCATTACGGTCCCCTCGGTATAATGTTTTGGGAAATTTGGCCCCGATCCCCAGGCAGCGCCAGGAACCGTGGGCTAACACCCACGAAAAACTGCTCAAATCATTGGTTTCTTGTTCCTTGGCCCATAAAATCCTACCAGGCCATCGACAACCCCGTTAAGAAACCTTGGCCTCTTTATTGGCTCGTGATGGACCCTCGGTATATTTTTTTGGGAAAGTTTGCCCCGAACCCCTTGCGTCACCCAGAACCGTGGGCTAACACGCACAACAAATTACCCAAATCGCCTATTTCATGTTCCTTGGCCCATAAAATCCTACAGACCATCTCCAACCCCGTCGGGCCACCTGGGCCTCTTTCCTGGCTCATTATGGATCCCTTATTATAATTGTTTGGGAAATTAGGCCTTGAGCCCCTAGCAACGCCAAGAACCATGGGCTAATACCCACGAAAAACAACCAAAATCATTAGTTTCTTGTTCCTATGCCCATAATATCCTACCAGGCCATCTCCAACCCCGTAAGGACACCTGGGCCTCTTCCCTGGCTCGTTATGAACCCCTCCGTATATTTTTTTGGAAAAGTTCGGCCCGAGCCCTAGGCAGCGCTAGGAATCATGGGCTAATACCCACAAAACATTGCCCAAATTGCCTATTTCCTTTTTCTTTGCCATAATATCCTATCAGGCCATATCCAACCCCACCGGGCCACTTGGGCCTCTTTCGTAGCTCGTTATGGACCCCTAGGTATTATTTTTTGGGGAAGTTGTCCTCGAGACCCGGGCAACACCT
>JBCEWC010008471.1:0-19920 GCA_038996855.1 Solanum aculeatissimum | reverse complement strand
AATTCAGATATAATATTTTTTGACACCATTAATAAAAATAAATAAACAAAAACTACAATTGTAATACATTTTGAATTTGATACTTCATATGTATTATAAAATATTTTTAATGCACGTGGAGAATATAAGTAATATATTTCTAATATAATAATTATTTTAACCTCATAGAAAAAAAGTACCCTAAAAAAGAGTAATATTTGATATATAATGTATTATTTATATATGTAATTATCCCTTAGTTAAATACACTAATAGACCAATAAATAGGACTAGTTTCAAATATATATATACTGACCAAAAATCATAAAATATATATATTGACTATACGATATAGCTCGTCAACGGTTATAAAAAGTATACATCGACTATATAGTCTAGCTTACTTATACATGAGCTACATATTGACTACGATACATTATGAAGTATATGAATTATACACTGACTATATTCAATCTCAATCAACTCAAAATCACCTTTAAACCATCCTAAAACGTCTTTCTTCTATATCATGAATATATATCAAAAGTGATCTTCAACTTGATTGTAAGCAAAAAAGTCCGAAAGGAGAGTGTTGGCTACGAGTTTGGTCGAAAGTGATCTTCAATTTGTGTAAGACTTTGATTTGCTATAGCAAGTTACTTACGTGGTCGAAAGAAGAGTGTTGGCTACAAGTTCATTAGTTTTGATTCAAAGTCTCTATGTATCTTCAATCATTATTGAATATATATAGATTATTAATGAAACTCGATAAATTAAAAAGATTAAAATACAATGGTCCATAATCTTCAATCTTGATCCCATTTCTAGTTATTTATCATTTATATGCAAATAACCAATAACACTATTGATCAAAGTTATTTACAATTACATTTTAAATATTTTGATAATATAAATAAACTCTTAAAATAAAATTTAGTCAAGGTCTCCATTTCCCTTTAATGGATGAAGTCCAATTAGTCTCTCTTTTTTTCGTGCTTACCTGATGTTCAGTGCTCCGTGTTTGTATTAAAGTTTTGGTTAAATTCGAATTGCACGTTGCAGGGTCCATTTGAAGGTAAAGTTCCCAATAAAATTTTCTCCATATCCAAGATTTGAACTCGAAAGTATTACTAATAGTAGATCAGATCAGACCATGACTACAACATTACCCATGTTGGTCGATTAGTCTCTCAATACTATATTGCCTTATTATCACATGCATACATAATATTCATTTTCCTGTGATCGAAGATACAATTAGAGTTTGTTATGTGATTGTAAAAATTTCAAATTTTCATTTTTTTCACAATATTTATGTATTAAAAAAGTGTATTTAATTATTATGGCTAAAAATAATCTATGATATAATAGAATTTTGATAAACTTTAGGTGTCTATTTTTTAAACTTAACCAGAAAGTTTGAAAATATAAAACATTGGGTATTAATGAAAAAGTGGCTAGTTCGTACACAGAGTGAGAAGCTTGCGGCCCAATTAATTTCCAAGAAAAAAAGTCCAAGTTTACTTTACCTTTTATCCCTTTTTCATTTAGAAAATCTATATTGCTTTTTGTGGGGAAAAATTACACAGATAAACAAACATATATTAGTTAATTAGCTAAATTAACTATAATTTGAATTAATTATAACTCGCGGTAAATATCTAGCTATAATTACAGTTTGAGTTTTGTATAATTCGCACGATTCATACAAAAGATGTGCGCGAATTAAATTGTATAGCAAAATATATAAATACCTTAAGTTGTATAACGAATTATACAAATGTTGTGCACAAATTGTTTAGCAAAATATACAAAAATTGCGAATTGTATAACGAATTATACAAATGTTGCGCGGATTATACAAATGCTGCTATAACTATAGTTACGAAATGTAATTAACCAAACAATAGCTATGGAGTATAATAAGGTATTTTTGAGTGGCTATATACAGAAATTCCTCTTCCCTAAAACTTCTCAAACTAGTTAGCTAGGACGAATTAGGAAAAAATAATAATAATCTTTCATGCATCAAATATTACTTCTTGTGGACATGGATCACTTAATAAGATTTACCAGATAAGGTATAAGTTCTTTAAATTAGTATCGAATAAGGTAAAAATTTTCTAAATCTATACTGGACAAGATAAAAAAATCTCTAAATGAATGCCTTGCGAATCTTTTCTCTAAACGAATGCCTTGAGTAGGACACCACGTAGAACACATATATTGATGCGTACTTATGTATATCCAGAATTAAAGGAATAGATCTCAAATGAGGCCAAGTTAAAAAAGAAACACATTTATGTATAATACATATTATAATGATTGAGCTTCAATTGATTAATTAAAAAATAGTCCAAGAAATTTTGATTTGATTCTTAATTTCTTGCTGATTAGTGTTCCTTTCTGCAAATAATTGTATCATATTTAATTATAAGAATTTTATAATTGTCCACACCAACATGTGTTTTTTGTGTCTTCATTTATTAAATATTTATGTCCATTTTGAAGGTGCACCCCTTGTTAGTGTTGTATTTTATAATCTCACATCACAATTCACATGTTTGGTTTTTCTAGAAACAAATCAAACACTACTTAATTCGTTCAATTTGTTTGTCTAATTTTTACTCGATATCTAGTGTAAGAAAACAAAATTCCCTTTAAACCATATGATCTGAAAGTTAGAACTAAAAAGTTGCCAAAAAAGAAACAAGACATTCTTTTTTAAACAAACTAAAAAAAAGTAAGACAAACAAGTCGGTGTTTACACCAAATGACAAATACAGGACACAAGCTTAGTGTTCGCACACAAACAAAAACACATGTAGGTATTTTATACACCAGACAAACGACTGTAAAACATGTGTCCTGCATGGCATAATGGTCCATCTATTATATTCCTAAGTGGTAGCCTAGGAGAGGTTCCAAAATTCAAATAAATGCAGCTATACATCAGGAATTGAACTTGGACAATTATTAACATTCAACACTTACTGCATCAAAGAACATATATAAATCAACCATCTCCTAAATACTTCTTGCCTGTAGTCCAAAGTGCTATATTGATACTACACTTACTTTTCTCAGGACTAAAATGGAGTTGAAAAAACACCTACAACCACATGCAGTACTGATACCAGTTCCTCTACAAGGCCATATAAATCCATTCACATATCTTGCTGTGAAACTTGCCTCAAAAGGTTTTACCATCACCTTTGTCAACACAGAATCAGCTCACCAGCAGATAGCTAAAGCTCAGTCACTTAAAGACGACGAGGACCCTTTCTCACATGCAGAGAAATCTGGTCTTGACATTCATTATGCTAAAATCAACGATGGTTTTCCGCTGAGTTTTGACAGGAGAGCAAATGCGAGCCAGTTCATGGAAGGTCTCACTCATGTTTTCCCAGCACATGTTGATGATTTCATTGAAAATCTAGTCCACTCGAAGCCAAATCCACCAATTTCTTGTATAATAGCTGACAGTTTTCACGTATGGGGATCAACGATTGCCAAGAGATATAATCTTGTTAATGTCTCGTTTTGGACTGAACCAGCAACGGTGCTTACAGCCTTCTATAGCACGGACCTGCTTAAGAGTAATGACCACTTTGGGCGTCATGGTATGAAGTTATTAATTTCTGACTACATTATAAATGATCAATTAGCTAATGAGTAATCATTTTTTTCCAGATAAGTACGACGACACCATTAGATACATACCAGGAATCCAATCCATTAAACCAGAAGATTTACCTTCATATTGTCTAGATGATGATTCAAACGCGAGTAAATACGTGTTCAAGTGTATTGAAGATGCACAGAAAGCGGACTTTGTCATTGGTAATACAGTGCAAGAGCTAGAGTCTTCAACCATCTCAGCCTTACAAGAGCAGCAGCCCTTCTATGCAATTGGGCCAATCTGTCCCACAAACTTCACCAAGAAAACAATTTCAACAAGCCTGCTACCGGCATCAGATTACACCAACTGGCTCAACAGCAAACAAGATGGTACAGTGTTATACATATCGTTTGGTAGTCTTGCTAATTTAAGTAAACAGGATATCCTGGAAATAGCACAAGGCATTCTTATAAGTAAAGTGAGTTTCATTTGGGTTCTACGTCACAATATCTTAGTATCCGGAGAAAGAAACATTTTGCCTCTCGGATTTGAGGAAGAAACTGCAGGTAGAGGATTGGTTGTGCCATGGTGCTCTCAACTAGCAGTACTATCACATCCAGCAGTTGGAGGTTTTTTGACGCATTGTGGATGGAATTCAATCTTGGAGAGCATATGGTGTAAAGTTCCAATGGTGTGCTTTCCTGTTTCGGGGGATCAACTTACAAACAGGAAATTAATGGTTGATGATTGGAGGATCGGTGTGAATCTTTGCACTAGAGGTTCAATCAAGAGGGAAGTAATAGCAGAGAATATAGGAAAGGTAATGAGAAAATCAGATGAATTGAGGGAAAATATAGAGAAAATAAAGATGATACTTCAAAATGCACTTTCTGATGAGGGATCTTCAGAGAAGAATCTCAACCAATTCATACAAGACATGAAGAACAAAATTCTGAAAAGCCAGAAACATAGCAAGTGATGTATTTTACAAAAATGTTATTATATAACTTAGCATGTGAGGTATTAGTTCTATGATGTTTTGGAGTAAGTAATGGAATAACATACAATTCTATTGTGCCTTAAACTAGTAGGTCAGCTATATGAATCCTTGATATATCCTATTCCATTTGAACCAGTTGAATACTAGCATGGCCTAATTGCAAAAGATCTGCTTAGAAGATACATTCACACCAAAAATATAGCAAGTTGATATCCTCTGACCTCTATGTCCCAAGTTCAATTGCCTGATAATGGCAACAACAATTACGTCTCAGTCCAAAACAAGTTGCAATCCGTTATATGAATCCTCCTCACAGACCAGAATGTCTGACAATGATAAAGTGCAAAAAGTTTATTTTACAACAGACATCCTTACTTCCTTTTTCACAGTTAAATTCTCTTCCAGGACAGGAACAACGATATTTCTCCCCGTCACAAAACAAACTGCACTTTCATAGTGTGACCTGGCCTTAGAACAGCCACAAGCTTAAGATAACAAACAACCAGAGTCAAGACAAAGAATATCATCATCTTGTGAATTTTGCTCATCCTTTTCTACATCTCATTATACAACCACAGCACCATTTCATATATTTCACGAGACAAATTGCCTCTCTGCGTGTACACAGAGAAAAAGACTGAATTTTTTATCTTATGCATCACTGATTTAGCTCTGTTAAAGGAAACTTTTAAGGATGAAAAAAAGCTAATTTTAATCTCTTTTTAAAGTTCTTAAGCTCATGGAACATTAATCTGTCTGCTTGCAAGCTCACCTTTCTCCCATCAATACCAGAGTCATGAACTTACAAAAACCTTACATGAATCCACATTCTTCGCGTACTTCCCATTCCATCATTCACTGGCTGGATACAATATGTTAACTTTATTGGTAAGGGAACCAAACTTCTGCCTATATTTCCAGAAAATAGAAATGGAAAGTAATACCTCAGTCGCAGAAGAGATCTCTTACACTATATATCCAAACAAAAGAAGTAAGATCTTGTTCCATTAGAGAAAATGTACTCCTCTATCCTACTCTTTGCACTGACTCAAACCGAAGCATGGTTATATCATAAAGACCTGAGTTTCACACTCAAATTCAGATACTAGGAGAAAAACTAAATAGATTGCATCATTCAAAAGACACAAATTACAAAAAAGATACATTGACAACGTTCAGCAAGTGATGTCTAAAACTTAAATCAGGTTATTACCATAATCCCTGAATAAAATAGCAGGTCTCCGGGCTTTAGAATAGAGAAGCATTTTGTGATTGCTCTCGATATCCTGTGAAGTGACACTGCTGATGCTTAAATATCTGGCAGATTGCAAATAATATAGCTGTCATACTTAGACATCTGACTTTAAATGAAACAAATACAGTAAAAGGAGCCATGAATATGGACACAATTACAGATGTATGTACTAAGGTAACAAAATCAATGGATCAAGGAAATCTCACTTACTGCAGCTTCTTGCATCTGCATGAGCAAAATATTGAACATACAGAAGAAATTAGTACACAGAAAAAATTATTGGGTTTAAATCAACCTTAAAAGCTAACTCGCAAGGTGAGGATTGTCCAAGACCATATAAGGAGGCACATGATATCTCTTAACAAGTAACATGAAAATTTCCTAGAGGGTTACCCTCCTAATACTACTACAACTAGTACTATTCTCGCCTAAGCGTGCTTAACCTCAAAGATTTTATGGTTCCAATGCATTAGTGTTATGAATTCAGTTATTCTTTTACTCAATTGAGTTCTCATAATACCTTGCTTATGCTCTAATTGTCAGTGATCCAGAACCCTATTTCGAAGAAATTAAAGACAATAATTAGGGCAATAAAAGATATGTACGATGGAGCCCAAGACTCGGGTTAGAACAGTGGGAGGAGACTCGGAGCACTTTCCAGATGAGATGGGGCTACA
Organism: Solanum aculeatissimum; assembly: GCA_038996855.1. Classification (NCBI taxonomy): domain Eukaryota; kingdom Viridiplantae; phylum Streptophyta; class Magnoliopsida; order Solanales; family Solanaceae; genus Solanum; species Solanum aculeatissimum. Next base: position 13,387 of record JBCEWC010008471.1, on the reverse strand, counting down.
TCAGGGATCAATTCTTAGCCTTTTCCTATTTGCCTTAGTGATGGAAGAGTTGACACGATCTATTCGAGAAGAGATTCTATGGTGTATGTTATTTGCAAACGACATAGCACTAAATTATTTGACACATGATAGATTTAATACTAGGTTGGAGGCTTGGAGACAAACTCTAGAGTCCAAATAGTTCAAATTGAGCAGGACCAAAACGGAATATTTGGAGTGCAAATTTAGCGTTGCATTGGATGAAGCGGGCATGGAAGTAAGCTTGCCACACAGACTATTCCCAAGAGAGAGTTTTACGTGTCTTGGGTCCATAATCCAGGATAATAGGAACATCGACAATGATGTCACACATCGCATTAGGGCAACATGGATGAAATGGAGGCTCGCCTCTGTCTTGTGTGATAAGAAGACACTACCTAAACTTAAAAGGTAAGTTCTACAAAATGGTGGTGAGACCGTCCTTGTTGTATGGGGTAGAGTGCTGGCCAGTCAACAACCCACATGTTTAGAAGATGTATGTTGTGGAGATGAGGATGTTGAGATCCATGTGTGGGTATACTAAGAGCGACAGGATTAGGAATGAGGTTATCTGGGAGAAGGTAGGAGTCGCATCAAGGGCGGGCAAAATGAGAAAAGTTAGTCTAAGATGGTTTAGGCATATGCTGAGGAGGAACGAAAAGTTGATTGTAGAGGATATGCAGAAGGGTAGAGGTAGGCCGAAAAAATATTGTGTTTCGATTATCACACTATTTTGTTGTTGTTATTATTTCTTTCTTGTAATTTTAACATTTCTTTTTCTTATTAAGGGGTATACTTTCTTCATTGTTTTCTTCTTCCTTTACTTGGTTTTGATGCACTTGAGCTGAGGGTTTTTCGGAAACTCACTACCTCGATGAGGTAGTGGTAAGGTCTGTGTATACTCTATTCTCTCTAGGCCCAATTTAATGGGATTTCACTGAATATGTTGTTAAATTAGTATAAACCCAATCACCTTCTTTAATTAACTCTATAAGAAACCAAAGATATCAATTTAGAAATTAATCTCACCTCTTAAAGAATCATTCTTATAAGGTTGTAAAATAAATCCATAATCACTAAACACAAAAGTGAAAAGAAGAAAAACCTCTCAAATAACATCAATCATATCATATATAATAACAAAATCCACACATATATATAGGAAAAACCTATCCTAAGTAGCATGAGATTCAAATCCAACTTTTATGGAAATAATAACTAGGAAACTTTAAACTAAGAAACTTTTAAACTAGGAAACTTTAAACTATTCCAAAAACTACCCAACAGAAATAAGGGGAAAAAGTGCATAGTTTGCACCCAAAATCTACATCCAATTCAACATTTTTTGACATCAATTATCAGCTCCTTTTGGGCGTGCAACTTAGCCCATGTGATCTTGATTTTTCAAAATCTTTGGGCACCTTTTTGGCTCCATGTGGGGCCCCTTCTCTTGGACTCCACGTGGCCCAATTTTTTCTTTTGGGTTTGAATTTGGACACTTCTCATGATAAATATTTTCTTGATTTTCTACTGAAGCTTGCCACTTTTAATGAAGGTATGCCAACGTGGATAAGTAATCCTACACCATTGGATAGGATATCAAAGCAAAGTTGTGATGGGGAACAAATGAAATAAATTTTGTTCAAGAATAAAATCTTATTGGAATTTTGTAATTGTCCACATCAATGTGTTTTTTTGTGTTCTTTTTTCCTTAGATAAAAAGGCAGCCCAACGCACTAAAGCTCCCGCTATGCGCATGGTCCGGGAAGGACCCGGACACAAGGGTTTAATTTCGCAGTCTTACCTTGCATTTTTTGCCGGAGGCTGTTTCCGAGGCTTGAACCTGTGACACGTCAACAACTTTACCAGTTACTCTAAGGCTCTCCTTAGATATTTAAATCATTTTTTTAGTAGTTTCCAATAAGACTAAGATTAACAGAAAAAACTTACCTGCAACTAGTATATACATCACGTGACACAAGCCGGTGTTTACAGGCAAACAGCTGCAGGCCACAAGCAGGCATTCATACCAAACAAAAGACATGTCTATCTCATTATCTTTAAGTTCCTAAGAGATGACCATAAGGCGCCGTTGGGCCACAAATATATTTGGAAAAAACTTGGGAAATAGTTCAGCATCAAAGAACATAAATCCACCATCTCCTTTCAGTCTCTTACATAAACAAACAAGGCAACCATCTCCTATATACTTTTCTCCTGCACCTCCTTGGTGTTACGTTAAGAATAATACACTTGCCTTTCTCAAAAAAGGCAACCAAATTGTATATTTTAGGACTAAATGGATTTAAAAGAACACGTACATCCACATGCAGTTCTCGTACCACTTCCTCTTCAAGGCCATATAACTCCATTCACATATCTTGCCATGAAGCTTGCGTCAAAAGGTTTTACCATCACCTTTGTCAACACAGAATCAACTCACCAGCAGATAGCTAAAGCTCAGTCACTTAAAGATGACGACAACCTTTTCTCCCATGTACAGAATTGCCGTCTTGACATTCATTATGCCAAAAATTAGTGATGGTTTTCCACTGAGTTTCGATAGGAGTGCCAATTCAAGCCAGTTTGTGGAAGGTCTCATACACGTTTTCCAAGTTCACGTGGATGACTTCATTGAAAATCTAGTCCTCTCAAAACCAAACCCACCAATTTCTTGTATAACAGCTGACAGTTTCCATGTATGGGCATCAACGATTGCTAAAAAATATAATCTTGTCAATGTTTCGTGTTGGGCTGAATCAGCAACAGTGCTTACAGTTTACTATCAAATGGACCTGCTCAAGAGTAACGGCCACTTTGGGTGTTATGGTATGAATCGAATATCTTGAAACTATTACTGTCTAATCACAGCCTACATTACATAATCAATTAGGTGATGAATAATAATTTTGTCCAGATAAGTGTGAAGACACAATTAGATACTTACCTGGAGTCCAGGCCATTGAACCAACAGATTTACCTTCATTTTGTCAAGATGCTGATCCAAGCACCGTGATGCACCGTTTTGTGTTCAAGTGTATTGAAGATGCACAGAAAGCAGACTTTGTCATTGGTAATACAGTGCATGAGCTAGAGTCTTCAACTATCTCGGCCTTACAAGAGAAGCAGCCCTTTTTATGCTGTTAGGCCAGTCTTCCCCACAAGCTTCACCAAGAGCACAATTTCAATGAGCCTGCTATTGGCATCAGATTACACCAACTGGTTCAATAGCAAACAAAGATGGTACAGTGTTATACATCTCATTTGGTAGTTTTGCAACATTGAGTAAGCAGGATATTCTGGAAATAGCACAAGGCATTCTGATAAGTAAGGTGATTTTCATTTGGGTGCTACGTCACAATATCGTAGGTTCTGGAGAAAGAAACATTTTGCCTCTTGGATTTGAGGAAGAATCTACAGGTAGAGGATTGTTTGTGCCATGGCTCTCTCAACTAGGAGTACTATCACATCCAGCAGTTGGAGGGTTTTTGACTCACTGTGGGTGGAATTCAATCTTGGAGAGCATATGGTGTAAAGTTCCAATGGTGTGTTTTCCTATTTTGACGGATCAATTTACTAACAGGAAATTAGTGGTTGATGATTGCAGGATTGGTGTGAACCTTTGCACTGGAAGATTAATCAGGAGGGAGGTAGTAGCAGAGAATATTGGAAGAATAATGAGTAAATCAGATGAATTGAGGAAAAATATAGAGAAAACAAAGATGATCCTTCAGCACGCACTTTCTGATGAGGGATCTTCAGAGAAGAATCTCAACCAATTCATAGAAGACCTGAAGAACAAGATTCTTCAGAAAAAATGAGTGGCCTATAAAAGCTTTGCTGTCAGCCTATCACAGTTTGGTTCTGCAAAGCCAGAACCTAGCAAGTGAAGTTTTAGTTCTAAAATAATTGTTGTCAAGTGAATAATGATATGACATACAACAATTACTAAGCCTTAAACTAGTTGGGTCAGCTATATGAATCCACAGAATTTCCTCCCTAATTGTATGACGGCATGCATAATTGTGGGAGAAAAACTGCTCAGCAATTTATTCAAACCATAAATGTAGCATGGGAATATCTTCTACATTCAGATATTGAATGTATGATAATGACAAGGTAAAAAAGGTTCAACTGACAACACACATGTTTTACTTCCAGCCTTCAAGTCGACTAACTTTTCATAATTAAATTCTCTTCCAGAGGAACAACAATAAATCGCCCTTGAGAAGCTTCTCAAACCAGTACTGCACCATCATAGTGTAAATTGACATTGAAACAGCCCAAGCTTAAGATAACAAACAACCAGAGTCAACAGAACGAATGTGACCATCTTCTCAAATTTTTGCTCATTTTTTTCCGGCAACTCATCGTACAATAACAGCACTAAATATGTTTCATGAAACAAAGTGGCACTTGCATGCATAGCTAGAAAATGACTGAACTTTCATTCAAAGGAATCTCAGGTGCAGACATTATACTCAAGTATATACTTCTACACATAATTGATTTAGCTCTATTGGAGGAGGATTAAAGGGTAAAAAATAGCACATGTTTATCTTCTTTTTTCAGTTTCTTAAGCTCAAAGAACATTAATGTAGCTGCTTGCAAGCTCACGTTCTCCCATCAAACCACAGGGTTAAGAACCAATGCAGACATGAGGCTTCTGGAACTTCCCATGAATCCAAACTCTTCGCATGATCTTTCCATTCCGTCGATTCACTGACTGGACACAACAATATTCAAGCTCAAGCTGCAAAAAGGTTCATAAATATATTAATATGGAACTGAAATTCCTGTTTGTAGTTCCACAAAATAGCACAATGGGAAATAATACCTCAGTGAATCCTGTGCCACAGAAGAGATCTCGTACGCTATCCAAGCAAAAAAAGTAAGACCTTGTTCCATCAGAACGAACGTATTCCCTGCATCCTACTCTTTGCTCTGGCTCAAATCGAAGCATGGTCATATCATAAAGACCTGAGTTCACATTCCTCGAATTCAGATACTAGGAGAATATCTAAACAGATCTCTTCATTTAAAAGATACAAATTTAGGCCAGGTTAATACCATAATCCCTGAATAACAACAGCCCTCCGGGCTTTAGAACAGAGAAGCATTCTGTGATTGCTCTCGACATCCTGTGAAGTGGCACTGCTGATAATGTAAATATCTGGCAGATTATGAACAGAATATCCATATACTTAGACATTTGATTTTTGTAGAACCAATTGTGAAAAAAAAAGAGCCTTGTTTATAGACATAATTACGGATGTACATACTAAGGTAACAAAATCTACTCCACCAATGCAGTTATTGTTCTTGGCAGATGGGAAATCTTGCTTACTGCAGCTTCTTGCATCTGCAAGAGCAACACTTTGATTTTTAAAAATACTTCTTTGCATATACAAAGGAAATGCAGAAGACTTGATACATTTCCTGACCTGAGGAGCACATATTCTGCTTCTGGAAGAAATTTTCACGGCAAGAAGTGCAGACTAACCAGTTTGGAAATCCGCTTGCAGAGAAATCACATTGGAATGGGTAAAAACGTTCTTTAGCCAAGTTTATATTAGCAGCTTCAATATTCTCTTTAGCCCTCTCAAGAGCCTCTTTACTCCAGTCACAGGCATACAGAGAGATGCTCTTGTTTCCACTAAAGAGACAAGCAAAGTTTCAGCAATGAGATACGAATAGTACGGTTGTGAACCTTCGCATAGAAATTGAAATTCTCAATCAGCAAGTACAAGTATGTTAGCCTTCTTGTAACAAAGAGATGAAACTAGATAAACCTAAACTAATTTAGAGAAAGAACGAAGATTCTTCAGCATTGCTCTTAAATAAGGTCAAGTAGCTACATCACTATCAAACCAAAAAAGCTTTGATTTCATGTTAACTTCATATTTCTAGTCTATCAGCAGTGTTGTATAAAAATGAGATTGAATAGAAAGTAGAAATTCTACTCTAATCATCTATTTGAGCACAGAAACCTCATATATTGAGTTTGGACATGAAATTTGTGGTTACTTCCAAGTCTTAACAAAAGAATAAAATGACAAACTTAGACTTGCCGCCACTTATTAACAGTGGAGGTAGGAGATCCAGTTAACGAAAAGGCTAGGCTGCAGCTATTCAAGCATCTCAAAGTCTATCTATAATGATTGCTATTTCATATCGGAAAATAGCTCCACTCAATATCATTAATTATCAGATATCAAAATATGACTACAACAACATACTCAGTGTAATACCATAAGTGGGGTCTAGGGAGAGTGGTGTGTACGCAGCCTTATTCCTAACCCGTGAAGGTAGAGAGGTTGTTTCCGATAGACCCTCGGCTCAAGTAAAGCATATCAAAATCAAGGATGCAAAGGACAACCAGTAATGAAGGAACCATGCTAATAATAAAGGAGGAAGAGAATAGTAGCAACAACAGATAACATGATAATCGAAGCAAAGGACCGGAGCTAACAGCAGGTAATAATAGGACTAGTGGCTTATAATTATGTACCTTACAGAAAGAGAATTTTGGTAGTAAACTTCCTCAGCCTAAAAGTTTTTAAATAATTAAGTCACTCAAGGCAACTGCAGTTCTTCCTCACCGTAGAATTGCCAGAGCTGTACTACCATTTCCACATCCGATCTCCAAAACTGTCAAGCATTCTCCGCAAGAGGCTAGCTCTGAGAATTCCTTAAGCAAGTACCGACGCTCCTACATGGAAGAACTTATGTTAAAGAAAGAATGTAAAATGGAATATAGGTTTTTTCTAGCAGTTCAAGGAAAGGCTTGCTCTACTTGCCGCAACTGCCAATAAGATCAAAGTACTGAAATATGCAACCAAAAATAAATACCCAAAGAAGCATCTGACGGCCATTAGTCTTGAAAGACAATAATAAGATGATATCATTTGAAGAAATAATATATGATTTTAAAAGCAGGGATTTACAGTCAAAGCAATAGCGATGAGCAGATGCCTGAGCTCTCATTCTAGTTGACATATGAGAAAAATAAATCTTGCAGTTCTGTCTCTTTTGAGCAAGAAATTATCTTCTTAAGCTTGCTATACGTTCTCATGGTACATATGCATAGGGATCATTTGTTGTACCACACAAGACTTCAGAAGCAAGCCTCCACTTCATCCACGCTGCACCAGTACGATGTGTGATATCCTCATCAATGGCCCTACTCTCATGAATTATAGACCCAAGGTACTTGAATTTGTCTCTCTTGGGGATATTTTGTGTGTCAAGCCTCACTTTCACCCTTTCTCATGTATCGCCTCACTAAATTTACACTTGACATACTCTATCTTAGTCCTTCTTAATCTGAACTCTTTAGTCTCCAAAGCTAGTCTCCACACCTCTAGCTTAGCATTAACATCATTGCATGCCTCATCAGTCAATACTATGTCTCCATCACCAAAGCAAATAGGACTAAGAGTTGATCCCTGATATAACCCTATCTCTACCAAGAAGCACTCTGAGTCTCCTCCCATTGTTTTTAGCCACATTTTAGCTCCTTCGTGCATGTCCTTGATTGCCCTCATATATGCCACCAATACACCTCATGCCTCAAGGCATAGCCACAAGACTTCCCTCAGTACTTTATTGTAGGTCTTCTCAAGGTTAATGAACACCATATCTATGTCTCTTTTATTTTCTTATTACTTCTCTATCATTCTCCTCACAAGATGGATGGCCTTTATGATTGACAACCCTGGCATGAATCCAAACTAATTCTTGGAGATAGACCCTCGTTCTCATCCTCGTCTCGACCACTCTCTCCCAAACTTTCATAGTGTGGCTTAACAACTTAATACCCCGGTAGTTGTTGAAGCTTTGGATATTACCTTTGTTTTTGTACAATGGAACCAACATACCCCACCTCTATTCCTTGGGCATCTTAACTCTCTTAAAATTGACATTGAACAAGATAGTCAACCACTCCAACTAGCTTTATCTGTGCTATTCCAAAACTCCATTAGAACATCATATGGTCCTACCCTTGCTCATCTTATTAATAACACACATCACCTCCTCAACCTTAATATGCCTATAGTACTCAAAAACTCAATCTCTCTCCGAGTGTTCCAACTCACTGAGCACAATGTCTCTATCCCCCTTTTTGTTCAATAGTTTGTGAAAGTATGTTTGCCTTCTTTGCTTAATGAGGGTCTTTTCCACCCACACCTTACCTTCTTCATTTTTGATGCACTTCACTTGATCCAAAGTCTCGAGCCTTCCTTTCTCTCACTTTTGCGAGCTAACTTCTTATCTTCATCTTTGTCCCCTAGTTCAATATACAATCTTTCGAAAGTTATCGTCTTAGCTGCTGTAACCACTAACTTAGCCCATATCCTTGCCGCCTTATAAATTTTTCTATCTACTCGCTTCTCTTCCTTAACCATGTAGTCCGCCCACTTTGCATATGCAACCTTCTTTGCTTCTACTTTGCCTTGGACTCCTTCATTCCACCACCAATCCCCTCATCGTCTACCAAAGTTGCATATCGACACCCCTAGCACCTCTGTAGTTGCTTCTCTAATGCACCTAGCTATCTTATCCCACATGCTTTCTGCATCTCCATTACTTTTCCAAGCCTCTATCGCTGTCAACTTTTCGCTAATCACACGAGATAGGGTATGTTGTTGTTTGTACACGAGATAGGGTAAGTGTCAAACCACCCCATTTAGTGTTAGGCCGGACAATTTTCTTCCTCCTCCCTTGCTTAATCTCCAAATCCATCACTAAAAGCATGTTACATAGTGAGATTCTCACTCGGGAATAACCTTGCAATCCTTACAAAGGCCTCTGTCGCCTTTCCAATCTATCTAAGTTTTAGTTGCCGCACCACGGAAGGTAATCAAGTGATCATCCTTCTTCATAAAGCACGGGTTAGCTATCACCAACTCAAAAGCTCTAGCAAAATCCAAGAGCAATGATCATTGTTTCTAATCCCAAGTCTACTCACGCCATGCGCACCGTCAAAACCACTAGATGTCGCCCCAATGTGGCCATTGAAATATCCGCCAATGCAAACCTTCTCAGTGATCAAAGTACCTCCCAAAATTGCATCCAATTCCTTCCAAAAATGCATCTTGACCTCCTCGTCTAAGCGTGAATATGAGCATAAGCACTAAAAATGTTCAAAGTTAGCCCTCCAATGACTAGCTTGATTGTCAACAACCTATCATTAACCCTTCAAGCATCTACCAGTTGCTCCCTTAGATCTCCATCAACTAGAATGCCGACCCATTCCTATTGTTGGGACTTTCTGAGTACCAACGTTTGAACCCATCCATGTCCTGAGCCTTAGAACCTATCCATCTAGTCTCCTAAATGCACGCTATATTGATCATCCTCTTAAGGATCTTCACTAACTCAATGGACTTTATCGACAAAGTCCCCATGTTCCACGATCACAATCTAAGCCTGACAGCCCTCTTATCCCCATAGCCACCCCTGACCCTAATTGAGGAAAAGACTCTAGTCGACCGTCTCTTACTAGGGCCATTATAGCTAGAACTCAAAGTGTAACTATGAATAGGTAAATACACTAGTGTCTGCTAAAGAACAAGAAAAATGTATAAGGAGGCTGTAGTATCTTAAATGGAAAGCACAAAGAACCTGTTACTACAAAAGTAATATATGTTCTGAAATCACAGACTGTCAACAATAAAATGCAACTAAATTAGAGAGAAGAAATAGGCAAGCTAAGATAAGATGAACAAACAATGAACAAAAACACTACTATGTTCTACAAAGATCAATAGCAATAGAAGGAGCAAGAGTGTAACAGACCTAAAAGTGTTGCAAGATTTGAAAATAGCAAAAGACCTGAATTCGAATATCGTCGGAGGTCACCGGAAAATGTTAGACGTCACCGGAAATTCCTTGGACATTATCAGAAATTCTTGGAAGCTGCCATAAATTGTTGGAAGTCGCCGAACATTGGTAGATCTAGTTCTAATCTGGACAGATCTGGTTTCATGGTGTTTCCGTATTATGTCGTCTGCGAGCTAGGTCACCGACAGAGAGAGAGAGAAGCAAAGTGTTGCAGAGATTTTCTTGTGTTTGCCGGAAAAGAAAGAAGAAAACCGGAGTTTCTTGTGTTTGCCGAAAAAGAAAGAAGAAGAAGACAACCTGGGTTTCAAAATTACTAGTGATACGTGCTGACTGGGTGTTGGATCATGGAAGATTGTCGAAGCTATTGTCTTCGGTGTCGAAAAAGTTTACGTCAGAAATGAAGCCGCTGGAAGTTAACCAAAGTGAAGAAGTTAAAGTAGTACGATATTTTCCACTCCTACAGATATTTTCCTTGAACTGCCAAAGCATGGTTGTATCATGTGAAACAATTCTACAATGACAAGACCATCCCATATAAGAGTGAGAAGAAGGGCATAGATTGGTCAGTCACACCCAACCCCTAGAGGTCATGGGAATGAGCTCTTGGGTCTTCCTTTCAAGTATGACACTTTCCCTTCTGGTGTCTCATTTTTTAAGTCTAGCATGCAACTTTTCATAGCTTTGTTTCAATATTATAGCTTTTACTCTAAGCTTCCCACTGTACCTCTTTGTCATTAGTATTGTGTATTACCGCTTTTTCTATAGCTCCTCATATCACATATTTCGTGTCATAGCTCCTCATAACATTCCTCTCATATCATAGCTCCTTCTATCATACCTCTCAATTCATAGTTTTTCATACCAATACCTATTTGTTGTAGTTTATGTGATGAATGAAGTTAGACTTGGTAGAAGACAAACAACTAGAATTTGCAAGGATATCAATATTTAAGTTATAAGTGCTTTCAATGAGCTTTGAGTTTAAACCATTGGTATGAGATTCATAGGGATGAATCTGTTTGACATAGAAGAAAAATGGGCCTCAAAACTCTGGAGATGAGCTCTAGCATGTCTATACAGCCAAGAGAGAAAGGCGTGAAGAAAGATAGTTATAAAAGATTGGTAGGTTGTGGGGTGCATAGTCAGGAGAAAATGAAAAATATGGAGCTTTAAGCTCCGTGGTCAATTTTAGCCATTGTGTTTCAACAATCAACTTCTAAATTGCTTCCAAACTTAGAAACTTCTCTATGTATGAAAGTGGGAGCATCAGTAGCGGAGTTTATAGCTAGATATGTTTTATTCACTTGTGGGCTCAAAATCGCAATCCAACTCACAATTCACACAACTTTTGGGCTGATTAGACTTAGATAACAGAGAATAGTATAAGCATCATCTTTGGATAGGGTGTTATCTATCTCTAGAAGAGCATTCCTGTTATAACTCAATCTCTCCATAGTAACTTTGAAGCAAGCTATCCGTCAAGATGGTATTGTAAATTACGCCACCTTTATATGAAAATCTTCATAGGTCCATCCTCCCACTCACTCCTACCTGAGTCCTTATATGGGTTATGCATCAAATAGTTCATCTCCCATGGAAACTCCAAGAGTCTTTTATAGTGATAGGAGCAAAGTATGAGACATGAAGTCTCAAGGATTAGAAGCAAGTCCTAGTGGCTAAGCCAGATCTTCGAATCTTCAAGTACTGAGGCACAAAATTCTGGTAGAAAAAATACTCCACTAGCCACTCATGTCGTGAGCACGATATTAGGGTTTGATGGTGCATATCCTGGCCAATGAGCTATGCTTGGATAATCATTGCAGAAATTAGTTTGAGTAAATTTCTCCACATAGGATTTCCTGAAAATGCAGTACTTTGCTCTACACTTCATCTTGGATCCCCTATGAGTGACAAGCAATCATTTTCCATTAAAATTACTAAAGTTCAAATCTTTATGGAAAATCCAGTGTTTCTAACACTTCTCTAATGCAACCCTAATAATAATGCTTACACACTTAACCAATGGAAGAAACAAAATACTCCCTCTCCCAATACACTTTATATTTTCTTTTGACAACTCTTTAGTTCTAAGTTTAAGACTACATGATTAAAGGACAAAAGGATTCAAAAGTTTCTTTAAAATCAAACAAACAAATTGAAATGGAGGGAGTACAGTATATAAATGCAAGCTGAACACTGCCAAAGCATTATTACTTACCTTGAAGAATTTTCCAGTGGAATGGCGAGTATGGAACTTGTTCCATGCTTCAGAATCTTCCTGCGGCAAAAGGGTATGTTGATTTTGGGTGATAGAATTAGAAAAAGGAAGCAAGTGGTGAGCAAGAGAAGGATTGCTTTCGATCTCTTGCCGAAGTTCATCCCATTCAAAGTCCTTCGAGTAGTAGTTTGCCGCCGCAGCCATAATTTCTTCTTCCATGCTCCTTCTCTTTCCCTGGATCTTCTTGAAATCGGAATTTAAATTAACAGCATAAAATATGTTATTTTCTTAAATTATACACCTCAATTTTAAAATATGTATGAGATTCAGGACTTATTGATGTGAATAACTCATCTATGATAAATAATAATTCGAGTGTATAAATAAAAATTTTGGCAAGTTTAAAGATGGTAAATATATTAAGTCTCAATTAAAACTTTAAAAACTAATGAAAAAATCTTGTCTCTATCACAAATATTAAAAGGTATTTTTGATTCTTCTCGTTTAATGCATGTATGAGTTTATAATCTGCCAAAATTTGAGTTACTATTATGTCCATGGGATTGAAATCTGTGTTTATAGAGAAATTTGTGTGGCACCAATCTTTAGGACTAAGCTCAATTTTAGAGACTCAGAGCTCAAGAGTTCGTTTCTTTATCTTTTGTCAACTTAAATATTAGATTTAATTCGTTTAGCTTGACTCAAATTTGTGATCCTTCTCATCTGTGGTTCATCACTTCATTCATTAGTTTTGAAATATAATTTGATCTTAACCTCTTTTTTCGATATTTATATTTATAACAATTCAGAAGCTAGGAGCATTTCTTCATAGAAAAATTATATTGCATGCGAAGTTACAATTATATGTATACACTAGTGAAATCCGCACTTTGCTTGGTCATGAGAAAAATCTCCTGATTTCTTTACATGTTTACCTCTTTATATATTTTAAATTCTCTTAATGAAAATTTTAGCTCTGGTAATTAGTTACAAATCCCAGCTAATTCTCTCTCTTTTTTTTACATGTCATTTCTATCCATCTGAGGTGACAAGAATAGCTCATAAATTAATTTCTCAATCCTCTCGACAATTCATAAGAGTAAATAAAACGAGAACTTAGCTTTACAAAGTATTTTTGGTCAGAAATTACACAACATGTTGGCTCGAACACCATACTTATGGGAAAAGCACTAGCAAAGTTTATGATGTTTGTAACCAAAACTAACAATGTGATAGGTGCAAAATGAAGAACAAGACTCTTCAAAGCAGTAACATCCTTCTTGTTTCTTGTGTGTGTAGGGGGGG
>JBCEWC010008470.1:0-19922 GCA_038996855.1 Solanum aculeatissimum | reverse complement strand
TAAAAAAATAAAATTAAAAAAAAATCTTTAAAAATAATATTTTAATTAGTAATACAATATGTTTAAAAAGAAAAAAATATATATATACACGTTAATTTAAATAAGAGTATTTCTGATCCATTTGGCAACAATAAGGGCATTTTTGACCAAAGTATCATTGACAAGGGCATTTTTGGACCAAAGTATAAATCAATGGCATTTTTTACCCTTTTTCGGTAGTATCAAGGCATTTTTGACCCTTTCTGATAGTACAAGGGCATAAATGACCCAAAGTATAAACTGAAGGATTTTTGCTCCTTTCTGATAATACAAGGGCATTTTTGACCCTTTTCCCTTAATTTTATAAAGTGATAAGTAAATTAAAACAAGCATTTTTAGTATATTAACAAGAAGGAAGTTGGAAAGGAAGGGTCTACATAATCATATCATTTTTCATCTTACTTATCATTCGTTTCAAGAAAATTACCATGAGTGCCTCAAAAATAAATTAGTCTTGATTTTTTATCCTCAATAAAAAAATATTAAAAATATTCATTTTTCAATTTTAAGTTGACCAAATTACTTTTCTGCCCTTTCCTTTCTTGCCCATGAGGCATAAGTAGGTATTGCCTCAAAGACAAGAGTTATAGTGTAACTCAGAACTTATACTGATCACAATAGTGCAACATCTTGCCCATGGGGCATAAGTTACTCTTATTGTTGCCTCTAAGTCAAGTGTTTTAGTGTATTTGATAAGTTATACTTAAATTCAACAAAGTAAGATCTTGTCTATAAGGCAGAGTTATTTTTTTAAAACTTATACAAATTGTTTGTTAGATCCATAATTAAAATAAGATTATTTTTTTATAAATGTCTTTTTCAATAAATAACTCAAATGCAAGAGTTATAACATGTTCAATAAGTTATATTTACATTCAAAGGTGCAAGATCTTGCCCATCAGTAACAGGTATTGCCTCAAAGGCAAGAGTTATAGCGTATCTCAGAAATTATACTGAGCACAATAGTGTAACATCTTGCCCACGAGGCATAAGTTACTTTTGTTGCCTCTAAGTCAAGAGTTTTAGTGTTTCTGATAAGTTATACTTACATTCAGAAGTGTAAAATATTGCATATAAGACAGAAGTTAATTTAATGAAATAGTTGAGGGGCAATTTTGTCTCAAAATAATTTTTTAAAGGAATTGAGGACATTTTTGCAAAGTAATCCTTATTGAAGGCATTTTATCAACATCATCGCCTAAAAGGGATATTTGTGAACTTTACTCGCCACTTTTTATTTTTTTTTCCTTCAAGTATTTGATATTCCAAGTTCACGACCCATCCTACCGATGTAAATTAAATATTCCTTTGAAAAATTACTCATTCTCTCTAAATAAAACTAAAACACTCTCTATAAAATTCTAAATTGTGACCAATGATGATGGCGATAGAATAATAATTATACTTTTTATTCTTAATTAGAATTTTTTAAAATTTATTTAATTGAATTTTAATATAAATATTATTTTTTGGATAAAAATGATAGAGCAAATTTCACAAATAAGAAAGAGAATAAATTTAATAAGGTTCATTAGCTATAGTTTGCCTAATACGTATTATAGCTACAGTTCCATTAACTATGCTAATTCATTTATATGGATTATTAAATACTTTTTAACGTGAGAATATTTACTTTTAAAAATTAAAGAAGTTTGTAATTGACAATGAGATTTGAGAAAATCTATTAATTATGAAATTTATCATATTATATTTAATTTCGCACTTTTTTTGATTTTTTCCCCTCTTTTTAATATAGTTTCTTTTTAAAAAGTCAAAAGATATAAATTTTGACCAAAAATTAATTAAGATGTATTTTTTAATCATATTGACATGCGATTAATTATAATTTATAATATTTTCCATATAATTTTTGAATTCTAAAATTTAATTTTAAAATATCAAATTAATCTAATCTTATTTAGTTTTGAAAAATAAGCAAACTGACTTCCAAGAAGCAAAATGTGAAAACTATTTTGAAATGAAGAAAATATATTAAAAATTAAGTTCTAATTAAAGCTCCAAAATAAATAAGGAAGAAAATAATCAATGTTACAAAAAATAAGATTTATTGTTGCTCCATAATAAATAAGGAAGAAAACAATCACCATTTCAAAAAATAAAGTTGATCACTGCTCCATAATAAATAGTATAAGCTTAGAGAAAAACATTCATAATTGACTTAATTTTGGCCTCAGGATAATAAATAAAAAAAGGATTTTAAATACTTATAATTAAATAAAGGAAAAATACCTATTTCAATTTTTTTAATCTTATAATCAAAAGAATTTGTGGTAATACCTTTTAACTGTTGAAACGGAACAATTCCATTGAATTGTAATATTTCTACTTATATTTCCTTTTTTTCTCTATATGTTTAGTTTCTTTCTTTTCATTGTTTTATTCTTAATGAAAGAAATTTTTAAAAAATTAAATTGATTAATGAAGCGCGAATATATTCCCTAGTTTTATATAAAGGAGAAACATGGACTAGGTGTTATGTTTTTTCCCCCCTCTTTTTTGGGCCCTTTTTCTTATTTAAAACAATTGTAGTATTGTAAAAGTAAATTACTTAATTTATATTACAAATAAATATTTCATTAATAAAGGAACATTTACAACAAAGATTCTTCACATGCTAATTTACACGGAGTAATTATTTATAACTCACTTCTCTCTAATTCTATTCTTAATAAAATTATTTTTCTTTTCTTGACTTTATTCTAATCTTAAAGTGATGATATTATTTTTTGTTCTTTATCATTTACAAGAAGTAATCATCTATGACTTAATACTTCCTTTAATATTTTTTTTTAATGATAAATCAACCGTTCGTGGCCAGCTGATTGACAACCATCCTAACTCTATTTGAAAGAAAAGATAATTGATGGTACAATCTCACTCCAAAAAGTATTTGCCTTTTTTTAATCCTTGGAACTCGTTAGTCATTCTTATCGTGAGATCAAGATTCCTTACAACTTGCACCTATAACAACACTACGCAGTCTGGTCGATTTATAATTGTTCCCTACATACCACCATCTCACCGTTCATGGTTAGATGTCAACAATTCACCTGCAATAGTTTCCATGGAATCTAGAATAACCAAGTACAATGACAACTAGTATATATAACATATGATTTGGCTTATCCTAATACATGGATGTTACTTAATTTGACTATAAGAAAAAGACCAAAATGATTTAGGTTCACTTTGTTGACAATAGACAAAACATGCCCAGTGCTTAGAGAAAAGAATCAAGCAGGGCAACAAACTAATTTATCTCCATACAGATAACACAATAAGAAAACAAAAACTTTGAGAAAAGAAACCTCCTTGATGCAAATACGTGATTTTTTTCATGTTATCATCGCCAGCAGCACTGAGCAAAAAGGGTTTTTATATATAGCTGAGCATCTCATCCTTTGCACCCTGCAGGAACAACTCAAGCAATGGAATTCGATCCGTTATACAGGACCTATATTCTCATCTGCGTGCAACCAAGGACCGTTCCTCTACACCTCGTCATTGGAGTAACTTGACGCCACACTTGCCTCTCACTTCCAAGTGTCAGAACATCAACATCAGAAAGCAATTTAATGTCCCAATTCCAGCGCTCGGGTCCAATTACCCCTCCAACAATATAGATATCATCTCCCAGACCTATCATTGCAAACCCAATTCTTCTGCGGAATTCAGATGCTGAAACTACCATCTTCCTTGTTTCTCTTTCCTGCTTGTATATGAGCCAATGACTCATTACATAAAGCTCTCCCCTAACAACAGCCATGGGACCTTGGAGCCAACCATACTCATGCACAGTCCAACCCTGCTTCAAATTTTCCAAAACCTGAACAGTTGACAAACCTTTGTGCAATACATGAACTTTACCGCCAATAACCACTCCTGAGCATGCAGAGTTGTGAGTGAGATGAAGATCAGGGATCGGATCCCAAACATTCTTCTCAGGATCATAGATTTCTGCTTTACATATTGATTTTCTGCAGCTAGTAAAACCCCCGGCAACAACTATCTTCCCATCAAACACACAACAAGCAAACATGGCTCGAGGCACAATCATAGACGCGCAGAGACTCCATTCTCGGGTTACCGGGTCATATGACCAGACCTCATCAGTGGCAAAACTTCCATCTTGGTCACCAGTCAATGGATCCACAGCATCACTACCACCACCTAGAACAAAGAGTTTTCCAGCAGTAGATACCACACCAAAGTGTGCAAGATGTCTGATGTTTGACGGAAGAACAGGGAGAGTAATCCAAAGATCACGCATAGGATCATAAAGCTGCCATAGATTATCAGGGTCAAAGGCGCAGACACATAAAAATTCTTCAGATGAATTGACCTCCTGTCTTGCCTTAAATAGTTCAGCACTTCGAACAGCAGCTCGCCAGGAATGGGAAACAAGTTCTAACTTGGGATGAAGATATAATGGAACCCGTGCAAGACACCTGAGAGCAACAGCATCAGGAAGCCCTTCAATGAGTACAGACATTACTATCAAGCTTGCATCAACTCCAATAATACTCAACTGACTGATAAATCTTCTTGTTTGAAAGTCAACCTGAAAGTTTGGGCAAATTAATGTAGATATGTAGAACAGACATTTTATAAACCATATATATGTTAGAATAAAGAGCAGCATATAACAGGACGATTTCAACTTCTTTGTATTGAAAATGTGAAATGCCAAATATATCCCATGATCAGAGCTCTGTCTGCATTATAAATGCCCTTTCCTTCCCAATTTTCATGTGTGTCTGGACATGTAAAAAAAAGTCAAAAGGTCACCTCTCTCCTGACAATAGAAAGGAGATAGAGAAAAGGACTTTTTGAAGAAGAAACCAACAAGTTAATCAAATGCACTCACATCTCTTCCATTAGTGATTTGATTTTTTGATATTCTAATCAAATTCTTTTAGCTTATTGGAAGAACTAATACATGGAAATGACGCAACAAACTTTCTACAACACAACTTTCATTTGGAAAATTAAACTTAAAGACGACCACCCAACAGGAGATCTAGAAGATTTTCCCCTACAAATTCAATATGCCCTCATAAGATCCATATCACCAGGGAATAATAGTCACACTAGGTTAGATAAATGATAAACCAAATGTCTGGAAAGCATTTCCATAGCAGAGCCATATTAGTCAAATTTATTTTTCAGTAAGGCAAACATATGACCTCCACAACATTTTCAAAGAGAAAGAATCTTCTAAGCAGAGAACTCAAGAAGGTACTGTATCAAGTACTTGGTGTGTCTGACTAATTCTACTGATTTTGTCCGAACAATATAGCTCTACACGAAGTAGCTACGTTTCTCAATGCATAGAATATTTACTTGCCATTAAGACGCCCATCCTACAAACGCATACAACTGTATTTTAGAGAAATCTACAAGCGGCTAGATAAACATATCCAGATATATGTGCCAACCTGATCTCTCAAAATAATTTGGAACCTAGAGATATCATGTAAATCTACAAACTCTGGTTCTATCTCAACCAGAGCAGAGATAGCACTTGTAGTTTCTAAACAAAGGGTGAAGAGAGGCAGGAAATTTCAAGCCAAGCTAGGGAACAACCAAAGAAAAAGGGGGTGAACTGTTGAAGTAGAACAATATGGCTACCACAATCCCAAAGTAATAATTTATTCAATTTGTCCTCTTGTCAATATGATCAGTCTGAAAGCAGCTAAAATATTACCAATTGGCTATACTTAAATACCTGTGGCAAACCGTTGCCCTGTGATATCTTCTCAGCTACTTTCTGAATAAATCGGTTAAGCAGAAACGAGAAAGAAAATCCAGCAATTAACTCTGGTCATGATATCACCTACAGATGTGAGCAGTCTCCCTCTTGCTTCTCTTTGAAATCACGACTATGGATGGGGTAGAGTAAACAGGAAGTACAATATCATGCAAATAAATCCTCCACGAAATTCACCAACCTGGATTATCATTTGAGGAGATTTAGCATACAAACTTACAATGAAGATATTATACTTAAGGTACCTAAAGATTAAGGGGTCGTTTCGTTACTGTATAAGAGTCAGGATATTCATGCATAAAAAATTACATTAGCTTTTACCATGTTTGGTAGAAGTTTTGTACTAGGTATAAAAGTCCACATAACTTATACCATGTTTGGTTAGTAGTTTCTAAATGTTGTATAAAAGTTAATGATGTATTAACTTTCTACGGTGTTTGGTTGAGTTTTAATAATTTTACATAACTAATACTCACATAACTTATGAGGAAATCTATGTATAATTTTATGTGGGATAGAAAGTGGAATAAGTTATGTGGGTATTAGTTATACATGGATTAAAATTATAAAATTACATATCTACCCCTATTAAGTTACTTTCATTTTTTTTTGTTATTCTTTTAATTTCTTTTTTGATAGTATCAAAGAAAGATTTAGATGCAAATTACCCCATTACAATATAAAATATTTCATCATTTCTCTTTTTCTTAATTTAATTTAAGTATGCGTTCAATGAAAAAATATCTATAATAGATTGAAATAGAACGATGTTACCCAAGAATTCTGACGGAATCGGAGGTCTCAATACAAATATTAGCTATCTTATATTTTACTTTCAAAATTATTTTTAATTATGTACTTTTTTATTTATAAATTATACTATTTATTTATTTAATTAATCTTTTCTTACAAACGTTGGAATTTTTTCCACCTACAACTAATCGAATCACTAATTAATTTAAATTATATAATATATGTTAAAAACGTATATTAATTTATTAGCTCACTAAATAATTAAGAAATGAGGATTACTTACTAATTTCTTCTAAACTTCACATAACTAAACCTTGCATAACTAAACCTTGCATAACTAAACCTTGCATAACTAATACTTACATAACTAAACTCCGCATAACTAATACCTGCATAATTAAACCCTACATAATTAATACCTGCATAACTAAACCTTACATAACTAAAACATGTATAACTCTAACCAGTAACCAAACAACCCCTAAGTGTAGGAGGATGTGAAATAAGTATAAAGATGTCCTATTAAAGCTGAAATGACACAATTATAGTTGTATTTTGACTTGATTACTTTCCCTTCAAAGAAAGAACCATTCCATTTGGGACAGACCAGATTGGAATGTTGGCAAAAGAAATGGAATTTTATTTTTCAATAGTACACGTAGCTACTTAGAAATTGATTCCTACAGGAGACATAAGACAGAGCAACTGACAACAAGAAAGAAAGAGATCATTACGACATGGAGAATAAGCTTAAGTATGAAAACAACACTAGATTTTGGCATAAAACATAAATTGGACCCTAAACTTTGCTTCAAATTTTAACTTTGACCTTTAACTTTCGTAGTGCACAAGTAGACACTTTAACTATCCAACAAAAAAACACTTTAATTTCAACACTTCAACAAGTTGGCACTTGAGCACTCTGAAAGTTAAAATATTTTTTCGTTGAAGTGTTGGATAGTTAAAGTGACTACTTGTACACTATAAAAGTTAACGGTCAAAGTTAAAATTTGAATCCAAATTTAGGGTCCAATTTATGTATTATGCCCCAGATTTTCAATTCTTGTAATGATGAACCAAGTTTCTCCCAAAGTTACAGCCCCCAATGGCTTGCCGAACAGCTGAGTCGTTGGTGTAATGACCTTGGAAAACAGGGTTTGAACTTTGGTAGCAGTGACACTAGGTGGATTCTTCCTATCTAGCCTTGGTGCAGGGTTAACTGACAAACTTGTATTGGTGGGAGGTGGCATAGAACTTGTGAATTAGTCGAGGTGTGTGCAAGCTTGCCTAAACACTATAGTACAATTACAAAAACATACCCAGTGAAATTCCACAAGTGGGGTCTGGGAGGGTAAAATATATGCAGATATTACCACTATCTCGTAGAGGTAGACAGACTGTTTTGAAAGACAATCGGCAACAAAAGGTAAAAAAGGAGACTGTGAAGAAAATATAGCAAGTAACATGTAAATAATGCAAAGTCTACATGAAAGAAGCAAAACAATAATACAACAGTTTGATAATCGAAACACATTAAACAACATACTAAACAATAATAATACCATTAGTACAATAACAAACACCAACCACAAGTAAGACAGTACTACACCACCTTCCAACCTTTATACCCTAATATGTGTCCTCTACACACTCCTATCTAAGTTCATCTCCTCGTAACTTGAAGCAAGGTTATATCTTGTCTTATCATCTCTCTCCAATACTTCTTCGACCTACGCCTACCTCTCCTCAACTCCTTTAAAACCAACATCTCACACCTCCTCACTGGTGTGCCAGATTTCAGTCTCGTTTTCCTTGTCCGCTACTGAGGCCACTCCCACCTTATTCAGCATACCCTCATTTCTAATCTTATCGTTCCTGGTATAACCACATATCCACCTCAGCATCCTCATCTCTCCAACATGCAATTTTTGGAAATGGGGAGTTTTTGACTGACTAACACTCCACCCATTAATGCTAATCTAACAACCACTTAATAGAACTTACCTTTGAGTTTTGGTGGTATTTTGTATCACATAAGACTCTAGAGGGAAGCCTCCACTTCATCCATGTGGCGCCAAGGTACTTGAAGCTGTCACTCTTGAGGATATTTCGTGTGTCAAGCCTCACTTCCATGCCTACCTCATGTTTTGGCATCTCTGAATTTGCACTCTACATACTCTGTGTTAGTCCTGCTTAACGTGAACCCTTTAGCCTCCAAAATTTGTCTCGACACCTCTAACTTAGCATTATCATCGCACACCTCATCAATCAGTACCATGTCATCCACAAACAACATATACCAAGGCACCTCATCTAGAATGTTTCACATCCGTTCATCCATCTCTAAGGCAAAAAAAAAAGGGCCTAACACTTCAGTAATAAAACAAAAAGAATTCTCTCTACATTATTACAAGTAGCATTTGCCCAGCCTAAAATAAACAAGGTACCAAAGAAGCATTGAGAGAGTGTATCCATTTATAAAAGAGCATTATAAGTGGCTAAAGAGTATTACAGTAGACCTTTACCTCCCTAAACCATGGAAAATTTGAATGAGAGAGATTTAGGTCATAAATAGTTCACGGAAATTAAACGCGAGAGATTCAGGTCAAAAGTCATGTTATATACAATATTAAAAGTAGTGACTGATAATTCAAAAAATCCTCAACCATTTCCATTTTGCGACTTAATGTTTGTTCTGATTGGAAGAAGGAAAAGGGTAGTTACAGATAAAGCAAATAAAGCACAGGAGAAAGTGGAAAGCCAAATAAAAGAGAACAGACAAAAAGAATGCTAAGATTTCATTTTAACTCCACAGAGAAAGCAAAGTAAGAAAATGATTGGTGGTGGTAACCTTTAGGAACAAGCACAAAAGGAAAAATTACCACAAGCAAATGCGGCCATCTGGTGGCACAGTGAAATAAATTCTCTCTCTGAGTCAAACTCCAGCCATTGGTAAGAGAATGTTCAAGAACAGTTCAGCAAACAAAAAGACTTGATGCTTGACTGCCTAAAAGCAAGAAATCTCAGTACGGATAAAGTGTTCAACGACACAGCACCTGAACTTCCTTTTCCTTTTTTTTTTTTTTGAAACGGTAACATGTCACAGCAATTGGACTTTCAGAGTAGACATTAACAGTAGCGGAAATTACAACTCGGAGGTATAACAACAGAAGGTAAATGGCATGCGCTACTGATGATATTGGCAGTACAAGCTGTTTCTCCACAATCACTTTCAGGATTATGCAATTTATATTGCACAAACATTGGCATTTCAAAGCCAAGCAGATTGGAAAATCAACTTAGTTAGCAAGCAAAAACTAAAATATGATTCCCGGCTAACAAACAGGAGATAATTAATATTAAAGATAACTCATTTCTTGAGACCCTACTTCTGAATTTCACTTATGTGAGCTTCTTATTGTCAATCCTAAGTCTGAAACAGAAGAGGGCTGTTGGTAGGTTGATAGGCAATGAAAAGATAGCAAAAGAATGATAACAGGAGGAATGTGAACGGTGAGGTGGATGTGACCGTACAAGATTATAAACAATTACATCCATTAAAATGTGCAGGTAGCACACATAAAGGATAAATTGGGAGGGGTCCTTCGAAATGGTTCGGCCATGTTATAGACTTCCATATGCACCTATTCATGCCACTATGATAACTGAATGTGTCAAAAGGGTGAAGTAGATGTAAACACACATGGAGAGAAGTTATCTACAAATTTGACAACATTTCATACTTCCTCGATTTCATTTTGTTTCTTAGTTTGATTATTTGACTAGATATGAAGTTTAAGACACTTTTGTGATAATGGTAACATCAAATATGAAGTTTAAGACATAAAGAGGACTTTTGAGTCTAGCGATTTAGAAGTAAAGGTGTATATAAACATACCAAAAATATCTTTTGAATTTTCTGGTGTTAAACATATCAGGTCATTCTTATAAGGGAGTGTCATTGTCATTAAGGGTAAAATGAGATGTTAAAAATAAAGCTTACAATATATAGAAAAGTGGCATATTTTGAAACAAAGTAGAAGAGGAAAGTAAGACATAAAAATTGAATCGAAGTTAATGATCCATAAGATCTTATTTAAGAAGAACACACACACAAAAAAAGAAGAATCTATTTTGGCAATACCCACTAGTTCGGAATAGGCTTTGTCATTGTACACTTACATCAGCGTTGTGCCCTTTTACTTTGGTTAGAGTTATGAATGTTGGCATACGGATAATTGTGAGATTTGGATAACCTCTAGTTGCAGACACTCTTGATTTGTCTCACTAAAAATTTGAGCATTTAAATGAAAATAAGCCCAAACTGACAGGAAAAGATCATTTAAACTAGTTTGCAGTTGAGGAAGACCTGCATCTAAGTTCTTTAGCCGCAATAGTAGAGTAGTAATATATACACCCATGGCGGAAGCAACAAAGAGTCCCATACTTGTTGCACCAATATCGTAATTGGACAGAAATCTCATATCTTGACGAGAAAAGCCTCACAAATGGCTACATTGTTAAGTTGCTGCAACTATAGATATTTTTGTTCATCTGGAAGTGGAAATCAAAATCCAATTCTTTCACCAATCCAGTTAAACTTACAAGCTACACTTTTTAAAGGAGTGATGATTTAAGGAAAGTATACTAAAAAGACACTAAGATGCAGAAGATTTCATACATGGCTGAATCTATAGATTCTCAACAAACCACTGAAGATCAAATTGATTCCTCCAGCATAAACAAGAGTGATATTCACACTACTGTTTCCATCGGACCCTCGACTCAAGTAAAGCATATAAAGTATCATAACAAAACCCAGAAATATCGTAACTTCGGAAGGTAAATAGAACACACAAAACACCCAAATCTTAACAAGACGAATCAAATGATGACAGCCGAAGAAGTATATAAACATCTTCACCCAAATCCCCTAACATAAAGAGAGAATTACAAAACATTAAAAACAAAACTTGGGTGTTTCAAGAATTGGGAAAATGGCTAATCTTGAAAAAAGAGTTATAAAACAGCAAAAAAGAAACTTGGGTGTTTCAAGAATTGGGAAAATGGGGAATCTTGAAACGCTTCTGCGAATTCCAAGAATTAAGTCGATTCCCAAGTGATTAAGATGAAATTGAAAATGGATAATCATATATACCTGAACCCGAAAACCCTGCACCCTTCAACAACTACAGCTGAAAGAAGATATGCACGATGCCCTTTTCTTGAAAAAAGGTATTGCTGTGATTACAAATGAGAAACGAAAGATAAATTAGTGGGTCTTACGGATTTGCCTTGGTTTTGTAATAAACAAATTGAGAGTGTTCAGAATAATTAGAAATAGAAACGAGTGTTCTTGGAAAGTAACATGCGTTTACCCTAGGAAATTAAAAGAAGAAAAAATAGAATTAGGATATTCCTATTCCATCATTCTGTCATTTGTTCGGTTTTCTTTTCTTTGGACCAAAGGATAATTTATCTCTACTTGTCCTGGTACAAAAACTAGTAGTCTCTCCTCCAGCTTACCCAAAACACTTTTTTTTAAAGATAATACAAAAAAAAAAGGACATATCTTTTATTAATATTTAATGACATTATTGATAATACATCGATATTGAATCCTACTTATGTGGCAAAAAGTTCAGTATGGATAGTTTTAAAATATTTTTAAATTAATCTACAAGAAAGAAACAATAATAATAGCTAAATGGTGTGATAATTGAAACACAATAAACAACATATGCAAAAACTACAGGGATAAGACTAGTATAATAGGCATTGGCAAGCCTAAATCTTCACAAAGCAAGAAAATACTCCACCTCTACTAACAATTTACCCTAATACACGTCACTCACTCCTTTCTATCTAGAGTCATATCTTTAGTAATATGAAGTTGTGTCATATCATTTCTAATCACCTCTCCCAATACCTTTTCGACCTACCACTACCCCTTTGCATACCCCTACAACTAACCCCTCGTACTTCCTTACTAGGGCACCACTATACATTCTCTACACATGTCCAAACCATCTCAGTCTCACTTCTCTCATCTTATTTGTCACCAAAGCCACTTACACCATCTTCTGAATAATCTCATTTCTTATCTTGTCACTCATAGTGCACCTATACATCCATTTCAACGTACTCATCTTCCAAACATGCATCTTCTGAACATGTAAGTTCTTAACTTGCCAACACTCCACCTCATATAACATGAAAGGTTTAACCACCATTCTGTAGAGCATAAAGTGGTACCTTCTTATCACACAAGACTCTAGAGATAAGCCTTTATTTCATCCATCGCCCTAATGTAATGTATGACATCATCATTGATATCCCCAGTATCTTGGATTACGATATTTAAAACTCTCTCTTGGAAATAGTCTGTGTGGAAAGCCTTACTTCTACATTTATTTCATCGAATGCAGTACTGAATTTACACTTCAAATATGTCATTTTGATCTTGCTCAACTTGAACCATTCAAACTCTAGAATTTGTCTCCAAATCTTCAACCTATCATTAACTATGTCCTATGGCACATTAATTAATATTATATCATCTGCCAAATAATATACACCATGAAACCTACTCTTCAATAGATCTCATCAACTTATCCATCACCAAGGCAAATAGGAAAGGACTAAGAACTGATCCCCAATGTAACTCTATCTTAACTGAAAATTAAAGTTCTCTGACTCTTGAAACATTATTTTAAACCCAAGATTTGGCTCCATCATACATATCCTTTATTGCCCTACTATAAACCATTAGGACACCTTTAATCTCCAAATACCTCTAGAGGACATCCCTCAAGACTTTTTTAGAGGCTTTTTAAAGGTCAATGAACATCATATTCTCTTTCTTTTCTTATGTTTCTCTACAAATCTCTGCACAAGGTGGATGACTTTAATAATCAATCGCCCTAACATAAATTTAAATTTATTCTCTGTAATATTCCAAAAGTTAAAAAGTCAGAATCACCAAGGAAAGTTCAGAAAAATTGGTGGTGGAAATACCATAAACTTTTTTTTATCAATCATAATTATCTTCACGGATTGTAAAAAACGTTCGTAAATGAAGATTCAGAGATGAAAAAACATTGGACTTGACAGGATGGAAGGACTGTACGGATCGTGAAAAATTACACGAATCGTAAAGTGATTTGTAGAATATATGAAGCCTCAGAGTTTGAATAAGCCGTGATTTTTGGACCCATGTACGAGGCATAATAGATTCTACAGACCATAGAAAGGTCCCTAGAGTGGGTCTTAAGAAAATCTATTTTGGTAAAAGAAAGAGGTTCTACGAAGGGTTCCATGGCTCATACTGTTTTCCATGAGCTGCAGATGTGCCTGTAGAACAACTTCTGAGACTTGAATTTTTATCCAATTTTCATGGACTTTTACGAACCGTAATACATTCTACGAACCGTAAAGGGTGTCTATAGAATCTATCAGCAGTTAATTTTTAGGGTTAGTTTAGACAATTACCCTATTTTTAATATTGAAATTACGTTATTTTGAAACTGTTCCTAAGATCTATAACCATCCAACCCTTCTTAATTCCTTTCATTCCCTCACAACTCATCTATTACAAAACTTCTTTCTCTAGAAAGTTCTTCCAAGGCAAGGTCAAGGCTCAAGTTAGGATTTTAAGGATTTAAGTCTACTTTTTAAGTTTCAAGCTAGGGTTCTACTCAATGTATGTGGGTATTTGTAAGACTTCATGTGTTGGAGATCAGAAACAAGCCTTGGAAGTGAATATTTTTTAAAATTAGGGGAGATGTCTCACCAGGAGACCTTTTCACGGGTTGTGGTGGATACCACCATTTATGAAGGGGTCTCGTGGTGGAACCCTAAGCGGATTTTTGAGGTTGTCTTGGGTGGGTGACCCACCATGGCATCCTTCACGAGTTGTGGCCCCCACCATGAGTCGTGAAGGGTCTCGTGAAGGGCACCCCTCCCAGGCCAAGCCATCTCTTGCGCACTATGGCACCCTCTACGACCTTTAGTGCTCACCACGTTTCGTGGTGGGTTTTCTTGGAGGGGTTCATCCAAGTAAAATTTGAGATTTTAAGTGGGGGTATTTGAGTCATTTTCTTCACTCCTAAAAAGGCACTTTAGGTGTCTTTTGAACCGAAATACCCTTCATTAACTATCCTAATCATGCTAAGTCTTCCATTCATTCTCTAAACCTAAATTTTCACAAACTCACTCTTTAAATTTCACTCTCAAGGGCTCATTTCTACTCCAATTGAAGAATTCATTGAAAATCTTCCTAGTTCAAGCTAAGTTCATCTAATTTCTTCAAATTTCTCATCAAGGTATGTAGGTTTTCATCCATGGGTACTTTTCACCCAGGAAGCCCAATCTATTTTCATCATTATTCATTAATTTAAGTATGAACAATGAGAGTTTTCATGATTTTATTTTCAAATGTGTATATTATGATGTAGATCATGGTTATGTACTAAATTATGCATCTATTACTTCAAATTTCATGGATTATGTGGTCTATATGAATTTTCTCAAGTATGCTCTTGATGATGTTCATAGAAATTATGAGTGGGTTCCTTTGATTTTTTTTAATTAAAATTTTTTGGGCTCTCAACCCATATTATTGATAATCAAAACTTTTCATTGTCAATTTACATCAAAAAATCCGGAGGCCCAAGTCCAATCCGGACTTTAGTTCTGACCCTATAACATAGGTTCTTCTAGATTTGTATCTCCACTTTCCATTTCTAAACCTACTACCTTCCAAATATGTCTCTTCATCTTCCATAGCGATGTGCGGTTTTGGGCTTCGTCTCTTCTTCTGCTATTTATTCTCCTCCTATGTATGTATCTATAATCCTCTCCTCTCTTTTCCTTTGATATTCTCTGAGTTATGCGTGCACTGACCTTTATATTTCTATCTCTCCAGTGTGTCGTCTGATGCTCCTTCGTGGACTGCTCCGCCTTTGCATATTGACCAACAAATTAGCTTCTCCTTGAGGATCGACTGGTAAGTTCGTCTTATTTCCTTGTTTCTACCAATTGTCTTTCTATTGACTCCCTTATTTGAATCCACGATACTGCAAGAAATGAGTAATCTCTTCGGATCTATTGAGATCGATGCTTCTCCATGCAACTGTTAATATGAAATTCCTCTTTTGGTGATCTCTAACTCTATTTTTTGTTGACTGGAATACTTGCTGCACAACCGTAGGATTTTAGTTACTCTCAACCTTAATTGTATTTATGTAGCGCAATATCTCAACTTTTTACTCTCTCTTGAACGTCTTGTATTTTATATGTCTTGTGTGATCTGCTTGTACATAGACATTATGCACCCCTGCCTGTAATAGGTCTAGTTCACACTCTTAACACTGGATCTAGCTTTTTTTGTGGTGATAATTCTTCTGGTTGTAACTGGCAACTGTGAAAAACTATGGTATTGTATTTTGCGTTCCTGATTGAATGTTTCATTAACGATATAATCTGTTAATTAGTTGGCTTCCCGATATATATAAATGATATGTACCACCAATTTGTTCATGATTTCTTGTATTTGCTCTACCACTTCAATTAATTCCCAAGGGATTTTTCATTCTCTGGTTAACATCTGTTTAAGTGCTAAGGAGTCAGTCTGAACTAGTACCTTTGTATAGCCTTTATCCACACAGCTGATTAGTGCTTTCATGACAACCCTTGATTTAGCCTCCATGTTTGTAGCAATCCAAATACATTGTGATTTAGCATACAATAAATTTCCTTCCTCATTTCTGATGCAAAACCCATATGCACTATACCTTGGATTTCCCCTGCTTTCTCCATCAGTGTTGCATACTACCCCTCCATCAAGTGAAGGCTTCCATGTAATTTTCTAATAATATAGCTTAGGTCTGTGCTTGCTAAGAAACTCCACAATATCTCTTCACTAATTAGGTAAAGATCTGATCCAAGGAAAATTATTCCTAGTGTAGTGAAAGATTGTTTGATAACATTGATGTAACATCCAGTTATAGGAGTAGAGTTTCCCGTGTTTGTAAGCATTTCTCCTCTTCCATAGCTGCCACATAACTATGGCAGGGATGGTTTGTGCCACCTTCTTTAGTTTAGTTGGTCCTTGGAAGTCCCACCAGCTGCAAATTAACTGCTGAAGGTGCCTTCCATCCACCTAAATACCTGTATAATTAGCAAAATGCCTCCATAGCCTTTGGGCTATGTGGGATGTTAGGAATAATGACTCATGGTCTCCATCTCCCCATTATCACAACAAAAGCATCTATATATCACTTGGATCTTCATCCTTTTTATCATTTGTAGGTATTCTCTTTTTTCATATCCTCTAAATAAAGAAAATAATCTTTAATGGGAGGCCCTTAATCCATACACTTTTGCAATACTGTTCCTCATCTCTCTTTCTCCTGAACATTATGTATGCTAACTTAACTGAAAAAGAACCTGAAGGCTATCCCATCCACCATGGCCTATCAAGTGTGTCCATTTTAGTTAGTGGGGTAATTTTTTTGTAATGTAATCCACCATCTCTACAGATAGAACCTGTAGCAATTTATTCCTTTCCCACTGTCCATTGTCAATGAAATCCTGCACTTCTGCATTCTCATTTATCACCATCCTGTCTTCAATATAGTAAAGTGCCCCAAGCTTAGTTCATTTATCAAATTAGAAGCTTGAATTCCTAGCCTTAGTTTGCCACCATATTTCTTGTTCAATTTTCTCCTTAATCTTCATCATATTTCTCCATATAGGGGAGGCTCTTAGATGAGATACAATAACAGGGTGCAATTTTTTACAGTATTTGATCCAGGTGTATTGGGCCCATAATGAGGAGGTTGAAGTCCTTAAGGTCCACCAAAACTTTGCAATCAATGCTTTGTTTACATCATATATTAAGTTCTAAAGTCAAGACCAACTTCCTCCTTTGGATAGCAGAGATCATTCCAGGCAACCCAATATTTTCCTTTAATACCTCCTGCACTACTCCATAAGAACTTTGCAAATAGTTGATGCATCTTCTCTATCACCTTTTTAGGGGGAATCATGACAGTCAACAAATATATTGAGATAAACTACAATACACGTCTTATAAGAATCTTCCTGCCACCAAAGGATAATAATTTGTTGTGCCATGAGAAAATACTTCTGGCAATTTTCCTCAAAGTTTCCTCTAAAAAGGTAGTCTCACCTTTTCCATTGTAGACTGGGCAACCAAGATAATTAAAAGGAAAATTACCTTGTTTAATACCAATCATCCTCCTTAGTCTAATTGTCACTGCTAATGGGGTGTTATCATGAAGGTAAAAGGAACTTTTACTCTTATTGATTTTTTGGTCGGATACATCTTCATAACCTTTAAGCACTATCATAATCTTTATAATAGATCTCCTATCTCCTTGACCAAATAGAATTGTATCATCAACATAAGCAAAATAGTTAATTTTTGGGTTCCACTTTGGCAGGCCATAACTCAGGAACTCAGCATCATCATTTAGGTTATTCAACCCTTAGATAAAACCTATGCTCCAATAATAAATAAAGTTGGGGATAAAGGATTCCCTTGCTTTAGTCCCCTGGTGGATTTGAAGAACCTATAGGAGTTTTCGTTAATCATTACTGAGTACTAATCCAAACTTTCTAAGAACCTTTGTGAGGTAGATCCATGAAACTCTATCATAGGCCTTCTCCATGTCTAATTTAACCATCATATTGACATGTTTATTATTTTTATTGATGTCTCTAATAATCTTCTGGGCCAATAATACATTCTCTACAATATTCCTCCCCTTAACAAACCCCTACTAATTATGAGAAATGATCTTGGGCAAAACCTTAGTCAATCTGTCATGAATCACTCTAGAAATGATTTTATTGGCAAAAGAACTCAGGTTGATGAGTCTAAGGTCTGTAAAACCCCTCATAATCTCCCTCTTATGAATCAAAATCAAATTAGTATGGATGATAAATTTGGTTAACTCATGTCCACAAAAAAATACCCTTACTAATCTGATTATAGCTCCATCAATAATCTCCCAATATTTCTGATAAAAGACCCCTGTAAAACCACCTGGTCCCCTAGCACTATTTTCATTCAGGTAAAAAACAACCTCTTTCACTTCACTCTCCTCAGGCAGTTGAACCATTTCCTCATTTTTCTCCTCAGATATTAATCTAGGAATTTGGTCCAACATTGAGTAATCCCCATCATAATCTTCTGCCTGAAACTTCTTAGAGAAGAAATTAACAGCCTCATTACCAATGAGTTCATTTTTAGATAAAACTTCTCCGTGCTCATTCACAATCTTTCCAATACGCATTTTCTTTCTTCTCCCTTTTACATAGGAATTAAAGAACTTGGTGTTCCTGTCACCATCCTTTAGCCACTTTATCCCAGCCTTTTGTCACCAAAAATCTTCTTCAACCTTCAACCACTTTTTAAATTCTACTTCTACTCTTTTGAGTTCCTCCATGTTAGCAGGTGATGGTTGTATTTCTAATTGATCCTCCTTCACTTTGATAATATCCTCAAAGGTAGCCACTTTCTAAAAGATATTACCATATACTTCTTTACTCCATGCTGATAAAGCTTTCCAGACCTTCTTTAATTTTGCTTGGAAGTCAATGAATGAGCTGGTCAAGCAATTTGATACCCAATTTGCCTCATAATTTCCTTAAATTGTTGGTGATGAGTCCAGAAGCTTTGGAAGAGAAAAGGCTTAACAGTTATCCCCTCCTCAGTGTTACAAATCAAATGTAAGGGTGTATGATCAGACCCTTGTCTGAATAAGTGTTTCACCTATAATGATGGAAATAGATCCATGAAAGATTCATTAACCAGCACTCTTTATAGACTTTTTAAAATGCAATCATCTTCTATCCTTCCATTCCACCAAGTATAGTGACTTCCAAAGAACTTAACTTCTGTCAGGGAGCTACTACTACTAAAGAAGGCAAAAGTCATGACTTCTAACTATTCAAAGGGTAATCCTCCTAGCTTTTCATATTCGTTGAGTATGACATTAAAGTCCCCTCCAATTATCCATAGGATCTCACTGGAAGGCTCTGCACTTTGTAATTCATCCCATAATTCTAACCTCTCTTGAGCACTACACCTAGCATAGACTGCAGATACAGAGAATTACTTGTTGTTATAACTAAACTTAATTGAAACCTATTGGATTGAATCCAGCGTCACCTCAGTATGACACTGTTCTCTTCAAAAACACTAGATCTTTCCAGAACAGTTTGTTGTTGTATGATTAAATCCCAAACTTCTTTTGTATTTTTCTATTTGTGATGGATCCTGAAAAGGTTCCATAAGTGCTATGAAAGA
>JBCEWC010008469.1:0-19922 GCA_038996855.1 Solanum aculeatissimum | reverse complement strand
TGAGTGGTATGAAGTTAAAATGACAAAGTATGGGACATATCCCCTCATTATAAAATGTCCCAACACTTAGAAAAAAAGAGAGACTTATGAACAGTAAATTTACATTCTGGAAATTGCATTTCCTACACGGATAGAGTTTACGAAAATGGACATAACTTTTTCGTCCGAACCCCAAATGAGGTGAAACGAAGTGCGTTGGGTAGCTAACTCAAATGGCTTTCCATGGATATGTTATGGACCACCCAATTATATTTTTTCTAAGATATATGACCCTCCAAAGTAGACCATCGAAAAAGGCTTCACTTGGAAATTTTGGATTTTGATACGGTTGCTCTCATTTCAATTGGGTAGTAGTGGCCTATCCCCAAGGGCCCCATCCATTCCGTCAAACCATGTGCCACCATGGGATTTCCCCAGATTGGGAGCCTTGTTTTATCCCTTGTTTAAGGGTGTCTTGGGATCTACCTGGCAAGTAGTCCGTTCTGAGTGGTAGCTCGCTTGGTCCTACTTTGTGTCGGTTGAGGTCAATCCCCAAAACTATATATTGATAGGTTGCATTTCATGCATCATGGCATAAACATCTTGTGTTATATATTCTTTTGGCTAAGTGAACTCCTTTCGAATCAAGTGTCCCTTGTCATGTTGTAATCACGTTTCCATGTCACATGCACTGCATGCCCGCATACTTAGTGCTTTATTGTGCTAACCCATATTTTTGTCTAAATATTCTACTCATGTAGGTGCAGGTGAAGAGTTATATCTTCCTACTGTCGAGCTTTGATCTAGAAGCTATCTGTTTGTGGTGAGCCCTTCTTCCAAGGGCAATAGCTTCCTATCCTCTAGCCTTAGTAGTTTATTTATGTTTTAGTTAGACTCTTGAGGGTGAGCCCGGACTTGTCATGGCCCCCGTCACTCCTGTAGAGGCATGTGCTTGACCTATGACACAAATGTTATGTTTTATGTTGGTTTAAGTTTGACAGTTTATCATGATCGGTACATTGAACTTGCTATTTGAACCTTTGAATCTATCAGTCTATTTGTTATGCTTCCGCATTCTTTGGGTAAAGGGGTTAGTTTAGCACTATGATGGCTTGATCGAGAGCCTTCGGGTTCTCCTTCGCCATGTCACATCTAGACCCCCTAACCGGGTTGTGACAATTACTTACCTAATAGATAATAACTCTAGTTACAAGCCTCAATCAACTATCACTCTCACTATCTCATTATTTCCTTTCCATTGTCATCTTTCTAACTCTAGGATGACTTAATTTTACTCATGGTTTATAAGACCTCAAATCACACTCTTAGGTGATAATATTAGACTTCTAAAGACATAAATTTCTCTCTCATGGATCACATCAGAAACAAGGTTTGGATAAGAGAGTCTAGGGTATATCTTGACCTAACTCAAATGCACAATTCACATGAATAAGAATGTATTCTTTTGAGTTAATTAACTTAACACACTAGTCAACTTATATTAGGCCTAATGCAATCTCTCTGTAATTCTGATTACTTTATCGAAGAGGAACTCAACAATGAGGGTTTGCTTATTATTGTCTCTAACATCTCGTAGATGAGGCATAGTCAAAAGGTTTAGAAAAATGGACAAATCATCATATGTTTCTTACGGAATAGCTATATCACATGATTTAGAATCTACAAGAAGGGAAACTTTTCCTAAATGTCAATTATCCCTTATTTCTAGAAGTGGGGCCATTTCACAATCATAAATAAGATCCTATGAACATAGCTTCATACACATCCTAAGACACTTGAACTCTCTGCTCTGATACCACGTTTGTCATGCCCCGGGAGGGTACCCTAGATGTGACTGACACTTAGAGACTATTGCAAGTCCCTAAGCAAACCACTTGGCCTCATCACATTCATTCAATCATAGTTTAACATATTAGCGAAAGACTAAACATAAAAAGGGTGGACAATATCAATATATTAACGTCATAGGCCAACAATCAAACTCTAATTCTCTAATACTGAATAGTTTAAAAGAAAATCAGTTAAGAGATAAAGATCTCAACATCAATTCATCACTATCTAGTCTATGAAGCCTCTAACTCTACTATTTAGATGGTGCCAAAGACAGGTTCATGGCTACCTCAAAATCAAATAAAAGAAAGTGTAAACTCTATTAGATAGATGATAGTAATATGGAAATCCTCTGAAATTAAGGAGGTCTCCCAGTCAGCTCAATGTGAATAGATCCTCAACAGTGTACCTGTTGATGATCCCTAATACCTATCTCTGCATCATATTATGATGCAGACCAAATGAATGTCAGTACGTGGAATGTACGAGTATGTGAAATGGCTAAATAAAATAAATGTCAAGGTAGAATACTGTCAATTCATATAACTCCAATCAAGAGATAAAGAACTCAATTAGGATGTCAAATGTGTATCTAAAGAAAGAATAAAGAGTAGACAATGACACATCAATACAAATTCATTCCAAACCAATCTGAATCCAATCCAATTAAAATCCAATATAATCCAATCCAATCAGAGTACTATCAATATAGAACCTATATAGGAATTTTTCTTATTTGAAAGTAATGACTTATAAGCCAATGATTATATATTAATTCCATTGATATTGCTATAACTTTTCAATACCTAACCAAGGTAAGAATAATTTGAATCCATAATGGATCAAGAAATTGTGTCCTCTATTATTTTGGGGACTCCTTATCATGAGGGAACATCTGCCTTAAGGGTTCAATCCTCTCATATGCTTGGCGACGTAGTTAATGAGTTTGAGTTGGACTTACTCTTACGTAATTTAGTGCTCGATACACCTCCCAAGACTCAATGCCTAAAAATAATCAAACCCAATCAATCCGGTCAATGAGTCTCATAAAGACTCATATCAATCCATCAATTGGATCAAAATTGAGCCATTTAGCCTATCAACCATCAAATCAATTCTCAATCATATCAATCAATAATTCAACCAATTAATTTGATCGACCTTTCAACAGTGGAATAAACAATCATGTATGAGGACTTTCAATTTAGACCAATATTTTATAGTTCAATAATGGGTACTCATAGGACAGTAAAGTTCTATCAACCTATCATCATGCTCACATCACAATCACAATCAACATTCTCAAATCAAGTCGCTAGACTTAATCCCTAGGTTCGTTCATGCAATATTTTATGAAATAATATGTAAAGTTCATGAAATAACTCATTGAAGTATTTAATTAGTAAAACCAAGATTATGATGATCATTAACATATGAAAATACATAGAATATGTATAATTTTGCAAGAAAACATTCATGGAAAACATGCATAGAGGTCAAGACTTTCACAATCTCTCTATTAGCATCAACAGGAGCACATAGAAGAACATTCCCATATTTTAATTTAGGCTTACATACTTGGGATGAAGATGAATAATCTGTCATGCCGTGAGAGGATACCCTAGACGTGGCCGACACTCAGAGACTATTGCTAGTCCCCAAGTGAACCACTTAGCCCCATCACATCTATTCAAGTAATAAATAACAAATCAACAGAAGATTTAAAGAAAATAGAAACTATACAACCTCAATATATGAAAAGTTAAATCAAGTAAA
The DNA here is from genome assembly GCA_038996855.1 of Solanum aculeatissimum. NCBI lineage: Eukaryota > Viridiplantae > Streptophyta > Magnoliopsida > Solanales > Solanaceae > Solanum > Solanum aculeatissimum. The sequence goes on along the minus strand of JBCEWC010008469.1, from coordinate 16,316 downwards.
TAGGCTAGTATGGAAAGAACTAGCTCTAAATTAATATCCAATCTATAAATTGACTCTAGTCTATGAAGCCTCTATCAACTAGTCAATGGTGCCAATGAAAGGTTCATGACTACCTCCAATCAAAAGAAAAGTGAATCTAAAGTCTAACTCTAAAGCTAGATGAAATAACAGACATCCCCCGAACTCAAGGAGGACTCACCAATCAACTGAAATAAGGAGAAAATCTTAAACAGAGCGCCTGTTGATGATCTTTATCACCTCTCTTTGCATCATGAAAAGATGCAAGACCAAATGAGCGTCAGTACGTGAAATGTACGAGTATATAAAATAGCTAAATAAAACAGATATAGGTAGAATAACAACAACTAAAAGATACTCAATAAAAATGTCAAAAGTCTATCTAAAAAGTTAGAGTACTATCAATATGGAACCTATCTGGGAGTTTCTCTTAGCTGATAATAATCACTTAGGATCTAGTGATTGTACAAGAATATCATTGATATTGCCACAACCGTTCAGTACATTCTAGGATAAAGAAAAATCGATCTATAATGGATCAAATCAAATCAAACGAGTCCTCTATTTTTTCAGGGACCTACCAAGAGGAGACATCCAACTCAATAGTTTCAATTCTCTCTCACGCTTGGCGGCGTAGTTTTGGAGTTTGAGTTTGACTTACTCTCACTCGACTCGGTGCTCAATACTCCTCCCAAGACTTAGTTCTCATAAGACATCAATCACTCTAATCATTCCAATCATGAGTCTCATAAAGACTCTAGTCAACTCAATTCATCATATTAGCTGTCAACTCTTCAGTTACATTTGTTTAATGTTTATCTCTTGACATTTAGAGACCATATCATGCATTATTCTTACTCATAGCATTCGGGAAGAATAAAAGTAAAGTTAAAGCTTTCAGAGATTTCATAGGCTCTTCAGGCTTAAATTATACTCATGTATGCTCATTTATATGGAATATGTAAAATAACAAAAATTTAGTCTAGGGTTTATGTACAAAAGTAAAATCATAAATTTCTAGTATTTAATTCATAAAAACTATAATTCATGCAAAATTATATAGATATACGTTAGAATTTAAGAAAAACCTTCAAGAAACATCCATGAAGACTGAATTCACCAACAATGCCCTCAATTCAGGTTATGGGGAACATGGAAGAACAAAATTCATATTTTAGTTAGCCTTACATACCTGGAAATAGAAGAAACAATCAAACCTCAGTCGATCCTCACGTTTGTACTTGAAACCTTCGTATTCCTCTCCCCTCCATTGCTCTCAAGAAATCCCTAAGCATGAAGAATGGTGAAAAATAAGGTAGGGTTCTATTGTTGTACTTAAATTAGGTCCAAAACGTCCAAGGTTTTAATTAAAAGGAATAGTAATTGACTAAATTACCCCTCTTTAGAACTGTCTTAGGGATCTATGAGACCCCGTCTATGGGCCGTAGAATAGTGTATGGATCGTAGATGACCTCTCGTAAATAAGATGAACAAAATAGTTTAGTCACTGGAATGTTCTATGAAATCTCTTCTACGGGCCATGGAACGTTCCATGCCTTGTGGGTCACTTTCGGGCATATCTTGAGGTTACTAGAACTTTTCCCAAGATCCATTCATAATCCGTAAAAGGTTTTATGATCTGTAGATGGGTTCGTGAAGTCTGAGGCTCAAAATCTGACATTCTAGATGTTTCCACGGAACCTATCCTTACGGGTCGTACTTTAATTCACGACCCGTATGGGGCTTTTTGGAATTATCCTACTCTGGTAGTGTGCAGTAAAATGGCCATAAATATTGACTCCGAACTCCAAATGAAGTGAAACTAGTTGCGTTAGAAAGATAATTCAAATATTTTTTATTTTATAGGTCATGATATACCTAATTCTTTATATTATAAGATTTGTGATCATTTAAAGTTGATTTTTACATAATCTATCACTATAAACTCAATTTATAGAAAGGTTTTGAACTCGTCTAAGTGTTAGAAGTCTCTTATGACCCTAATACACTTCTTATATGTAAGAATAAGTCTCAAAACATAGGTACATGTGAGGATAGACTTATGGGGTTCACACCATCAATTGGCAAGAAATTAGCCTTAATCCTCTTGAACCCAAGCCTCCTCTTTTCTCCTTAGCCCTAGTTCTTGGGATGAATTAGCATAAATGATCGAAAACTCATGCTTAGGAATTGATATAAGGTTGTAAACGACTTCAAAATGACATAGTTTTAGTCTAGGATGGATGAAAAAATACTAGAATGCCCTTACTTTTAAAACTGATTGTCAAGTACCATGATGGGACCAAATTTAAGTGCAAGTCCACGACAAGTCTGCGAAGCGGACATATCGTGCACTTTTTTGAAATTGCATTTTTGCCTCAAAAAATTGTCTTTCGATCCGGTTGCTCTAAAAATCAATCAAAACCATTTTCTCACATAATATTTTGTGCTAATCATATTTTCGGCCTCATATTTGCCATACAAATTTGGGAAGATGCGTTATGAAACATTCTCTCATCTAGGGGTATTTTGATAATTTTACTATTGTTATAATGACATAAAGATAAGATGGAAAACTAAGGAAAACAAGGTTTGGAACCACAACGTAAATCATAATGAGAAAAAAGACTAGATACAACCATGGCATGTGTTCAACAATACCTCTAACATAGACTTGGCAGGGGCTAAGACATGTTTAAGATCACCCTCAAAATCAATCATAGGAAAAGAAATTATAAAACTAAAAATGAATATGTCTTAATACATCAATCTAGGATGTCTTCCACGAACTAGTGGATTCACCAACTCTCATCTTCAATGATCCAAAGCTAGCCATACAACGGATATCGAGGAGCATCGGTCCCTAAATGGTTAAATCATGTAAGCATAGAAGTATGCATCAACACTTTGAATATACTGGTATGTAGGTATGCAATGCATGATATTAAAACAATGAAGGATTAATTCATGCTAAGTCTCGCATTAAAATCATACATTTAGAAGGGATTAGTAAGTCATAATCAAGCCAATACCATTTAAACATCCAAAGGCAACTTTTTAAGAACTTAGTAGGATGTATGCATGAACATAGTCATGAATAAGAAAATCATATCAACTTGGATATACATGAATTGTGGAGATTTAACGCATATGTCATAGAAGAAACATCTTTGAAGCATGAAAACATACATACATGTGGACATTTGACATATTACTTTAGTCATAGAACATGAGATAATGCATATGAGAAATGAAGAATGCACCCTTACTTGAATGCATTATAATACACATAAACTTAAACTTGTGAGAAAACAAATGTTGTTATGTACAATTAAAATAGTAATGTCCTTGGGTGAATAATACGTCACTTTAGATGAAAGACCATTTTATTACGATAGAAACATTAGTAGTTATAATGGAGACCACCTTACATACCTAGAGACATAGTCATATACCTTTAAGAGGAATACCATTTGGGAGTAACAAGGGATCACAACCTTTAACCGACATAAACCATGTAAGCTATATCATAGAGTCCTGGTGTTTCCCCTACATCAATAGAAGGGGGATATCACTTGCAAAAGTAACCTCCTAGATGTCTAAGTGGATTCACTAGCTAACTATTGATCAAACCTCTACTAACGGGTGGCTAGTAGTGGGTGACCCCTACTTTCTATGGTGGCACGTAGTTATGGGACAACAGGATTCTACAAATGATCTTATACCTTAGCTAATGGGGCTCTTCCACATTTATCCCAAAGTCCATGTAACACCCAGTAAAATTATAAAATACCTATAGATAAGAGAATGTTTCATGACATATCTTCTCAAGCTTCTTTTGAAAATTCGAGGTCAGAATTATGATCAGCATGAAAAATTATATGGAAAAATAGTCTTGCTTGATTTTTAGGGCAACCAGATCAAAAGCTATGTTTTTGGGGAAAAATGCAATTTTTGAAAAATGCACCACATGTCCGCGTCGCAGACTTATCGCAGATTTGCACTTAATGGTGATTCTCATATTTTCTAAGGGATTGGAAAATTGATCAGTAAATTTTAGGAAAAAATATAGATTTATGAGACAGGTCTGCATCGCAAACTTGGTTCACTCACCTGTACCAACGAAGTTCAAAATTTTAAATCTTTCGAGGGCCATTCTAGACATTTCTCCACCCCTACTAAACTTAACACATGACCAATATATGTCATTTATTATCAAGAAAGGGGTTCCTAAATCCATTCTAAAGTCCCTTACACTAAAACTAAGAGAAAACTTTGAGTGAAGAAGAGTAGAGAAGCTAGGGTTTCCAAGTATTCAATTGTGGTCCTTTGAGTTGTGATTGTTCTTCGATTTCCAGGTATGTAAGATTAACCTAAAGCATGGAGTTGTTCTTCCATGTACCCCTTAAATGAGATTTTGATGACCTAGTTGGTAATTTTTAGCCTTATCTATGAAAAATTTTGTTTTACCCTTCTATAATATGCTTAGGGCTTATTTTGAAGTAACTGTGTTGTTGAAATTGAAATCCCGAGTTTTAAACTGAAAAATATGAGTTTTGACCCTTTTTGGGAGTTAGGTTAATGGAAAAGTGAGTTTTTGTACCATTCAGAGTTTCTAGTATAGGATTGGGGATTCATCCATTTTATAAGCTCTGGAATGGAGAAGCTGGACTATGAGAAGTTATAGAACTAATTTTTGAGTTAAAATGAGATTTTTAGGCCCAAAGTTATTTTGGATGGTGAAACTAATGCTAGAAATGGTCTTGGAATAATTTTTTGAGTTGTCAAGGATACTTCTGATATTTTAGTTTTAAACTAGTTTTATTGACTTGAATTGGTAAATGTGGCAAGAAGGCCTTAAAACCATTTTTTGATGATTCAGTTGAGTCCGGATTGCTATTTCTGGTATGGATACATATAAAGTTTGTGTATTTCGATGTTCAGATGTGTTTCGAGGGTCCATTCTAAATAGGGAATTGGACTTAGTTTGTTGGTTTTGCTGATATCTGGTACAGTTGCATTTTCCTCTCCTCGTTCAGAGAGGTATTGGTAGCTCTGCACTCTGTGTTCATGGGATAGGCTCCGCGTTCGCGGAGCATGCATGTATGTGAACCCCCCGCTAACACTCTACATTCATGGAGGTCTTTTGGTCTTTCTCCTCTACGTTCCCAGGACCCCACCCGCTATCGCAAAGCATTTTTTACACCTGGAAATTTTTAAACTCAGAAAACACCATTTTTAATCTATTTTCAAACTTTTAAGGTTTTTAGGTGATTTTGGAGAAAGGTCTTCAAAGATTTTTGTTGGGTAAGTATTTTTAACATTATATTATTCATTTTCCTTAAGTTTTATCTTGATTTCATCCTAAGATTCATGATTTCCAAGGTCCAATATTGGAGAATTTTAGACTACGATTTCTAAACTTTGAATGTTGATTTCTCACTCATTTAAAAATCCATTTTCGTAGGATTTTCACCCACAGACTCCATTTTTTGAGTAGAACTCGATTTTAAAGTCAATTTCCAAATTTGGAAACTTTAGATTTTAGTTCTAAAATTGCATTTTGCTCCTAAGCCTAAATTATGCCTAAATGGGTATCAAAATGCTCCTCTTGGTGAGTAGTATCTATTGTTGATAGTGGTTGATCGAATTAGGGGATTGATTTATGGATTGAGTTAATTGAAAGCTTGTCCAAGTGCGATTTTAGCATTGAGGTAGTTTGGCTAACCTTATTGGGACTGAATTTGAGTTATTGATTATCTTTATGTTGTAATTGGGAGATATAGACTGATTTATGCATAATTATGTTTATGGGATAAGATATTGATGGAAATGTGATTCTTGTCAAGCTGAATTATGAGTAATGATGATTCTATTGTTAATCTGAGATAGAAACTTATGGATGAAGATCCAATGATAGGTTATTGTGTTAATTTAAGACGTATGGTGTTATTTTGGGAAATATTATGATAACTTGATGGTTTATGAGACACGGTTGGTGATTATAATTGAATGTCGAGGAGGAGTAAGGTCTGATTTATGTGTTATATATGATCTTTGGACATAATTACAAGTTATATGCACCTTGTGGACGAGTAAGGTCCGATCCTTATGATATACTTATTTCTTGGATGTAATTAGGATGGGTTTATAATGTGGGGACGAGTGAGGTCTAGTACTTTTGATATACTTGATCATTATATGGTTATGATTATCTAAGATATTATGATAGATTATGATACTTGATATTATTTTCCTTATTATATGAGACTTATATTGTATTACCCTCATTATGATATTGCCATATTTATGCACATATTTGTGTGGACATTATTGTTTTGTGTTTGTATCATGTTGCGTTGTACCACCCCTTGCCCTGAGTAGGAGGCAAGGGTAATATGCTCCACTATTGTACCACCCCTTGAACCGAGTGGGAGGAAATAGAGAGATTCATAATTTATAATCCCTTCACCATGAGCAGGTGGCAAGGATGAGACATTGTAATAGTAATTAGCCGCGAGTAGGTGGAAAGGATGAGACATTGTAATACCCTCGATCATTAGCAGGTGGCAAGGTTGCGAGACACTTGATGCATGATTGGTTCATATATTGTGTGTACATTGCTTATGGTGTGGTAATACTGGGCATGTGGGAGATCTCATAAGTCTTTCTGTATATGTTTATTGTGTACTAACCCTTTCTTATGCAGGTGTAGAATTCTTCGTTATTACATTACTTGTTCAATTTTTTTTACCTAGTCAGTTAAACCTACTAGGTGCATTTTTTGGTATACTTGCCCCTACTATGTTTCGTCCCTGTAGATCAAGCACGGGGACCTGCATATGGTAGTTGACTCACTCTTATTGAGCATATTTTGCATCCATCTAGATCCTACCAGTGAGGCCTATGACTTCAAGTTGTCGTGGATCTTTGGGATTTTCTTTATTACTGTATTCTAGACTTGTATAAAACGCTATGAGACAATATTTCATTTTAAGACAGTTGTATTTACCTTCCGCACTACTATAGATACTCTTGTACTCATGACTCCAAGTTTTGGGATATTTGAGGTTAGGTTGTGTTGGTTTCCACTTTATTTCATTCTTTCTTAGTTGTGATCCATTTTTGGTGGTACCAAAGATTGATTGATAGATGAGACCATTGAGCCTTTATGCAAGTTTTGATGAATGTTTTCTTTTAAATTACATACATTATATTATTTTCACATATTGATGATCGTTATCAATTTGATTTTACTGATTAAATACTTTTACATGAGTTATTTTACAAACTCTGCATATGTCTTCATAAAGATTGAATGAATGAACATAGGGATTAAGTCTAGAGCCTTAATTTGAGAATGTTGATTGTAATGTGAGCATGATGATAGGTTGATAGAACTTGATGGTCCTAAGAGTCTGCCTGATTGAACTCTAAAATATTGGTCTAAATTGAAATTCCTCTTATGTGATTGTTTAATTTAATCTTGAAAGGTTGATGGATTGATATGAATCCCTATGAAAATCATTAATTAGGTTGATTGAGATTGATTGTCTTATGAGAACTTTGTCTTCAAATGAGTATCAAACACCAAAATAAGTAAGAGTAAGTCAAACTCAAACTCATTAACTACGTCGCCAAACGTAGGATAGGATTGAATCGTTAAGGTGTATGTTTCCTCATGATAAGATGTCCCTGAAATAATAGAGGACACAATTGTTAGATCTATTATGGGTTTAATTTGTTCTTATCTGGTAAGGTATTGAACGGTTGTGACAACATCAATGGATTGGTGTACAATCAGTGTCTCATAAATGATTATTGTCGGATAAGAAAAATTCCCATATAGGTTCTATACTATTAACATCCTAATTGGATTTGATTAAGAATGGATTGGATTGGATGGTATTGATGGGTCATTGTCTACTCTTTATTCTTTCTATAGATAAACATTTGACATTATGATTGAGTTCTTATATCCTTAATTCAGTTATCAGAGTTGATAGTATTATACCTTTATATCTGTTTCATTAAGCCATTTTACATACTCGTACATTCCACATACTAACATCTATCTGGATTGCATCATTTTATGATGTAGAGTCAGGTACTAGAGATCATCGACAGGAACTCTGTTGAGGATCTATCACAGTCAACTAAGTTGGTGAGCCCTCCCCTACTTTGAGAGGATACTTATTTATGTTTTCATCTAGCTTTTAGAGTTAGACTTCAGATTTACTTATTTTGATTTGAGGTAGCAATGGGTCTTTCATTGACACCATTTTAACAATTAATAGAGGCTTCATAGGATAGAGTATGATTTTTCTTATTGAATATTTATTTTGGGTCAGTTTCTTCCATACTAGTCCTATTGAATTGACTTGACTTTATATAATTGAGATTTGTACACCTTTCATTATCATCATCTTCCGTTGATATGTTAAATATGTTGATTGGATGAATGTGATGAGGCCAAGTGGTTCACTTGGGGACTAGCAATAGTCTCTAAGTATCAACCACGTCCAGGGTACCCTCCTGGGGTATGACAAACATGGTATCAGAGCGTAGAGTTTAAGTGTCCTAGGGAGTGTATGAAGTTATGTATAGTAGAGCCTTATTTATGGTTGTGTTGTTCATAATACTTTATAAGTAGGAGGCTATAGGACATTAGGAATTTTTACACTTTTTTCTTATTCTGACTCGTGCTATAGAGTTAAACTCTATGAAAGCCTTTTATAATTTGTGCGTTTGCATTTTTTATTTAGATCATGTCTCCAAGAAGAGATGTCGAACAAGCTAAGGGTTGAGGATGCATAACTAGACAAAGGGCTAACCAACTCAAGCTGCAGAATCAGGATGAGTCCATAGGCCCAGCCATCCTGCCACGCAACCATCACAAGTTGACATAAAAAATGTTGAGATTTGCCAGGCTATCTAGAATTTGGCCCAAGTTGTGACAACAGTGGTTCTTAGATAGAGAGTAGGCAAGCAAGATACTCCAAATACATCCATGGTCCATGAGTTCTTGAGGACTAACCCACCTGAGTTTAGGAGGTTGAAGAGAAATGTGAATAGGAGTCTCTTTTTCAAAAAGGACCTTTATCTACTAGTGTTCCCGCACCGAGGAATGAACAGGGGTCTCATTACCTTAGAGCTCAGGGATCTCAATCATAAGCTAGTGTGGCTCTAGGTTTCTAAGGCAAGCCACCCAGTGGCACGTGTGGAAAATTTCACTTGGGAAAATACCGTGAAAAGAGTGTTGGATGTTACAAGTGTGGCCAAGTGGGTCACCCTTAGAGGGAATGTCCAATGTGGTCATACAAAGCCCAATCATATGTATCGGAACCACCAGTTAGGGAGAATCAGAGAAATGTTACTTTTAGCAAGAGCAGGGCCACCGACAAGTTGTATGTCATGATTAGTTTCCAAGGTTAGAATGTCTCCTTTGATGTTGTGATAGGTACGAGCTATGGAAGGTTGAAGATTGTCAAGAGATTTTGATCTCAAAAAGGCCATGAAGTTGTCAGAGTGATAGGCTTGAATGTGTGGTTGCCATTATGTGAGTATATTAAAGTTATGAGAATGAGTTGTATTCCCTAAGTAGAGGTCACTATAGATATATGAAACATAAAGTTCGAGGGGTTATATTGGTATAAGTATGATCATCTTAGGACTAGCACCTTGGGACTTAGAGTTAGGCGTGAATGGAATAAGAGGGTGTGGTTAGGCATAGATTTGAATAGGGGCTATAAGTTTAAATTGATGGAATAAAGTTCCATGAAAAGGAGTATAGTTGAGATAAGGAGTTGAGCTTTAGAATGTCCATAGAGTCTTGTATATCAAGATGGTCCCATTATCGATTAGAGTTGATGGCTTCCTTCTTGAGTTTGAATGACTGATTGTCAAGAGGTTTAAATGATACGAATTTATTAAGTTCTAATATTCCATTTGTTCCTAATAGTGAGAATGTATAAGAAACATCTCTACTCTTGATCTAAACTGATTTGTCTATTTTGAGTGATTTGTGACTTTCCAGATTTGCTCGATAGGTATGATGGTGATTAGTTGATTATGATTTATTGATTTGATAGAGCCTCTATTGTTCAATTCGTGCTATGAGTTCGCTCATAGTTACCCATCATTCGAGAATGAATGATCCTAAGGGGGAGATAATGTAACACCTGATAAAATTATCAAAATATCCTTAGATGAGATAACACTTATAACCTATCTTACTAAACTCTTTTGGAAAATCCAAGGGCAGAATTGCGATCAGCATGAAAAGTTTTATGGAAAATGCTCTTGGTTGATTTTTAGGGCAAACAGATCGAAAGATAATTTTTTGGGGGAACAACGTAATTCCAGAAAAGTGAGGGACATGTCTGCATTGCAAACTTGTTAGGTATTTTCACTTAATGGTGATTCTAATATTTTCTACGGGATTGGAAAGTCGATCGGGAAAGTTTTAGAAAAAAATATACATGTACGCAATAGGTTCGCATCACAGACCTAGTTCACCCACCTATACCAGCAAAGTTCAAAATTTTAAATATTTCAAAGGGCAGACTAGACATTTGTCCACCCCTGCTAAACTTACCACAACCAATATAAGTCATTTTTTTAATCTTAAAAGGGTTCCTAAATCCATTCTAAAGTCCCTTACTCTAAAACTAAGAGGAGACTTTGAGCGAAGAAGAGGAGAGAAGCTAAGATTTCAAAGTATGTGACTATCGTCGTTTGAGTTGCGATTGTTTTTCAATTTCCAGGTATGTAAGGCTAACCTAAAGCATAAAATTGTTCTTCCATGTTCCCCTTGATTGAGATATATTGATAGATGAGAGCATTGAGTCTTTATGCATGTTTTCGTGAATGTTTTCTTCTACATTACATACATTCTATGTATTTTCACATGTTGATGATCATCATAAACTTGATTTTACTGATTAAAAAACTTTTACATGAGTTATTTTTACAAACCCTATATATGTCTTCATAAGAGATAACATGAATGAACATAGGGATTTAGTCTAGCGTCTTGATTTGAGAATAATGGCTCGTTCGGGTCATTCATATTGTCGGTTTAGGTTACATCCCCGCTATATATGAACATAGGATTGCATGTCATGTATCATGGCATGACATATTGTTATACTACTCTTTGGCTACGTGCAATCCTTTTGTATACTTGTCCCCTTGTCATGTTGCTTGGTCATACTATACTTATGATATGCATTGCACGCCCACATACTTAGTACTTTATTGTGGTAACCAATATTCTTATCTACATGTTCTAACCATGTAGGGACCGAGGGTGATTATTACATTCTTCCGGACGACGCTTGATATCTTGTTGAAGACTCGCTAGTGTTGAGCCCTCTTGTTCAACGGCAATAGCCACCATCAATCTACCACTTTATTTTCATGTATTTACTTTCTATTGACTTGAGGGTGAGTCTCAAACTTGTCTAGGATCCGCTCATCTATGTAGAGGTATTGTTGGACAAACCTATACTCTTGCACGTTTGACTTGTATGTTGGATATTTAGCTATGTAATATGATACTATTTCTCTTGGTTTATGATAATGTTCTCTTGTTATGATATTGTCTTGAATGATGAGTATTGTGAATGGCTATGTGTTCATGTGGAAAGTCCAATAATCACGGTCTGCCCCCATAGTGGAATCCTATCCCCCTTGTCCTTAGAGATTATTGCTATGTGCTATGTGTAAGCATGCTTATCCCATTCCCGTTATTGTCCCCATAGCTTGAGTCCCTAGTCCCAAATCCCTTAGAGCTTATGTGTTATGTGCTTAGCTTCTGCGTTCCCGAACTGATGATGCGTGTAATAATGCTATGATTTCTTGATTGAGGGTCTTCAGATCCTCTTTCGCCATGTCACATCTAGGCCCCTATCCGGGTTGTGACAACGATGGTATCAGAGCCCTAGGTTTGTAATGATCCTCAGAGTCCAACATGTCATGTCTATTAAAGTCTCATTTATGGGTGTGATGCGCGCTATGTCTATGAACAAGAGGCTATGATGACGTTCTAGGAAATTTCCACACTTCATTTCTTCCTTATGTCGTGCCATGAGATCTTGATAATACCTCAAAACTATGATATTGTCGTTCTTTCAAAAAATGCCTCCAAAAAGAGCTCCCCTTCCCCGTCCGGCTCTGGAATTTGAGGAAATGGCTCCTCGAACACTGGTTGAGAAACAGTTGACCCATGCCAAATTTTGCAATGTTGTCTCTATGTTAGCACAAGCTGTGACCAACCAAGCTAGGCCCGTCTACCCGGCCCCTATCACTACTCCGACATCAAGAGTGAGGGATTTCACTCGTAGGAATCCTCCAGAGTTCTATGGTTTTAATACCGATGAGGATACTCAAGAATTTGTGGATGAGCTCACCAAAGTCTTATCTATTATGGGGGAGAGTTCGGAGAGAAAAACGAAGTTGGCGGCCTACCAACTAAAGGATGTTGCTCAAGTTTGGTATGGGTAATGGATTATGGAAAGGGTGGCAGATGTGAAAATTGATTGGGAGGATTTCAAAATGGATTTTCTTGATAGGTTCTTCCCACTTAAGCTTAGAGAATTCAAATGACCGAATTTATCAACCTTCGTGAAGGCTCTATGACCGTGAGGGACTATGCCCTCAAGTTCACCAAACTCTCTAAGTATGCTCCTATATTGGTTTTTGATCCTCGTGCAAAGATGCACAAGTTCATATCAGGTGCATCGGATTTGATTGTGAAGGAGTGTGGTACAACTATGCTCATAAAAGAGATGGATATTTCGAGGCTCATGACATATGTCGAACAAATTGAGGGTGAGAAGATGAAGGATAAAAGGGTGCATAAGGCAAAGAGGGTCCGTATTGATATTGGGTTCCCGAAAGCTAAGATTGGTGGATTTAGCCATTTTCAACAAGGCCAAGGATCCAATTTGAGATTTGCTACTAGGGTGCCTCCTCCTAGGGCACAAGTTATGGATGTTCCTCGGGTCCGCCGTTGTGCACAATGTGGTTGAAGTCACTTGGGAGTGTGTAGACAAGTCACGGGTGCATGTTATGGGTGTGGTAGCTTGGATCACCGAGTCTCAAATTGCCTAAAGAATATAAAGAAGGATCAAATTGATCTCGGTGGTCAAGAGCCACCAAAGGCTCCGGTTGGAGGTGCTCCAAGGAACAACCGGTTATATGCTCTCCATGCCCGCCAAGAAGTTGAGGAAGCTCCGGATGTCATCACGGGTTTTAATTTTGATGCATATACTTTACTTGATCCGGGTGCCAATTTATCTTTTGTGACTCCTTTATTGGCTACTAAGTTTTATATGTGCCCAGAAAATTTGGGAGAGCCTTATTCTGTGTATACTCCCGTGGGTGAGTCTATTGTGGCCTGGAAGGATTATAGAGGTTGTCCCGTGTCGGTTTTGCATAAGGTGTTTATTGGTGACCTTGTTGAACTTGAAATGTATGATTTTGATGTTATACTTGGGATGGATTGGTTGTGTGCATCTTATGCCTCTATTGATTAGAGAACTAGGCGGGTTATGTTTCAAGTCCCTAATGAACCGGTGTTAGAATGGAAAGGTGGAAATTCCATTGTGAAGGGTAGGTTTATTTCCTATCTTAAGGCCCGAAGAATGATTGGCAAAAGGTGTATCTATCATATAGTTTGGGTTAGGGATATGGAAGGAGAATCCCCTAGGCTTGAATTTGTACCGGTAGTGAGAGAGTTTCCCGATGTATTTCCAGAAGATTTTTCCGGCATCCCTCCCGATAGAGAGGTGGATTTTGGTATAGACATTCTCCCGGATACTTAACCCATTTCGATTCCCCCGTATCGTATGGCTCCGGCGGAGTTAAAAGAGTTGAAGGACCAATTGAAGGATTTGTTGGAAAAAGGGTATATTAGGCCTAACATATCACCATGGGGTGCTCCAGTGTTGTTTGTGTGGAAAACGTATTGGACTCTTCAGGTGTGTATTGATTATAGGCAATTGAATAAGGTGACCATGAAGAATAGGTACCCATTGCCTAGGATTGATGATTCGTTTGATCAACTTCAAGGGGCTACTCATTTCTCCAAAATAGACCTCCGTTCAGGTTATTATCAGTTGCAAGTAAGGGAGTGTGATATTCCCAAGATGGCTTTTCGTACCCGTTATTGTCATTTTGAATTCGTGGTGATGTCTTTTGGGTTGACTTATTCCCCGACGGTGTTTATCGATCTTATGAATAGGGTGTTCAATCCTTAACTTGATATTTTTATGGTGGTGTTCATTGATGATATTTTGATTTATTCTCGTAGTGAGCAAGAGCAGATAGATCATTTGAGGTTGGCTCTCCAAACTTTGAGGGAAAATAAATTGTATGCAAAATTTAGCAAATGTGAGTTTTTGTTAGGTAAGGTTGCCTTTCTTTGTCATGTGGTGTCCGGTGTGGCATCAAGGTTGATCCCAAGAAAACCAAGGCGGTAAAGGATTGGCCTAGACCATTGACTCTTTTTGATATTCATAGTTTCCTTGGTTTGGCCAGTTACTATAGAAGGTTTGTTGAGGGGTTTTCATCTATAGCATCTCCGTTGACCAAATTGACTCAAAAGAAGGTTAGGTTTTGTGTGGTCTAATGAATGTGAGAAAAGTTTTCAAACTTTGAATGATCGGCTTACATCGGCTCCTATTTTGACTTTGTCAAATAGTTTAGATGGGTTTGTGGTGTATTGTGATTTCCCACAATTGAAGGTGCATGAACAAAATTATCTGACTCATGATCTTGAATTAGCGGTGGTGGTGTTTGCTTTAAAAATTTGGTGTCATTATTTGTATGGGGTTCATGTGGATTTGTTCACCGATCATAAGAGCTTGGAATATGTGTTCACTCAAAGAGATCTTAATTTGAGGCAAAGAAGGTGATTGGACCTCCTTAAATATTATGACATGAGTATGCTTTATCATCCCGGCAAGGCCAATGTTGTGGAGAATGCCCTTAGTAGACTTTCTATGGGGAGTGTTGCTCATGTGGATGAAGGGAAGAAAGAGGTAGTGAAGGATGTGCACCGTTTGGCTAGGTTGGGGGTGAAATTATCCGAATCCGACAATGGTGGTATCTTTGTGCAAAATGGGTCTGAATCTTCCTTTGTAGTTGATGTTAAGGCTAAGCAAGATTTAGATCCGTCTTTGGTGGAATTGAAAAAGTTGGTTACCGATGGTAAGATTGAGGTTTTCTCCCCAGGGGGAGATGGTGTTCTTCATTATCAAGATCGTTGGTGTGTTCCGGATGTTGACGGTTTGAGAGAGACAATTATGAAAGAGGCTCCGGATTTCGGATGAGGGAGTTATGGCCTAAACAGTGGGACTGCCTGAAATTTGGAAGACATTAGAGATAGGCTCTGAAAAGTGGCCAAGGACAGGGCCACGATCTGTGAAACTTGTCATGGTACGTGTGGGGTTTTGTGGGATTCTCCAGTGAGCAAAGGGTGGCAAGGAACCACCCCATGAAGCAAGTCATAGGCCACGGACCACCAAACGGTCTGTGTGCACTTTGACGAGACGTGAACTGTCCTGTCAAGTTGGACAGTGGCTTGGCCAGGCCATTATTAGTCTAGGTGGCTAAGGAAAGGCTCACGGTATAGGTAGATGGACCGTAAACCCTTACACGACCCGTCAATTGGTTCATCAAGTATTCCATAAAGTCCTCCAAAAGTTCGCGTTGAGAATTGGCTATGTGTGGTTTGATAGTTCATCTACACAGCCCGTGAGACAGGTATATGACACTGTAGCAGCTTTGTGACCCTGTCTCCAGTTAAAAGCTCCATTTTATTAATGGTAATTTCATGATTTAACTTTTCCTTAAGCCCATTTTTGCTATTCTAAGGTCTCCTACACCCCTAAATCAATCCCCAAACCCTCATTCATCCATTCAAACTCTCCTACACTCACTTTAGAAATTCTTAAATCCTTTTGGCCTCCATTGAAGAAAGCTCGAAGAATTTGGGAAAGATAACCTTGACCAAGTTTGACCTTGCAATTTGTTGGTACAATTAAGGTATATGGGACATGATTCAAGGATCCTCTTTCATCCTTGAAGACCCTATGAACCCTAACTCTTTAAATTATAATTTAAGTTTTCAATTAAGTTATGGGTTCTTCTATTATTATTGTAGATTAGTGTTGGGAATTGAGTGTTGTAGTTTTTAGGTGATTTAAATATGATTTTTAAGCTTGAATTCATGAATGTTCATTGAAACCCTTATTGATCAACTTGCATGTCCCTTTTCATGATTTAATTAA
>JBCEWC010008468.1:0-19923 GCA_038996855.1 Solanum aculeatissimum | reverse complement strand
TCTCCTTTATCTCTAATTGATTTTCTTCATTTAATTAGATCAAAACAACTTATAGTATTTAAGTAAATATGGTAAATCTTATCAACATGATCCTTTATCCCCTCAAATTAGATGCCTTAACAGACATATTCATCTAATTATGGCAACGATTGTTTTTTATGATTGACACTATTTATTCTAAATGATTCATGCATCCTTCTTATTTTTTTGCATTGATTTAGGGTATTTATTTATGGTTAATTCAAGATTTGGTGGATTCAGTTGTGTTAATTGAAGAAAGTCCTCTCCATATTTAACTCTTAATTGATTATGTTCCTTTTTATTATTTTTCTATTAATTATATAAGATAGTGTTCTCTTTTCATCTTGAATAGAGTTGGAGACTACAGACAGTGAAAAAAAAAGAATTTCTTAGACATACCACTTTACCCTCAGAGTTTCATACATCTCAAACAATAGCATATACTACATTTTCTTGTTTTATTACCTTGGATATCTTTGAATATTGATGTTCACGACACTTTTGGCTTACATTTGAATTTTGCATCTCTACTATTGCTTTCTTCAATCCAAAATCCCCTTTGACACAAGCATTGCTCGGGATCCTTGAGATCCTTGTGAACTTGACGTGTCAAGGGTGGAGGGTGACTCTAAAATTCGGGTTATTATTAATCTTTGATCGTAGTATGTATTCTTCTCTTTTTGATTGTTTATTCTTAAATATCGTAATGTTTCTTTTAGTTTTTGTCCATGCCTTAGCAGGATTATTTTAGCCCATTCGGGAGGAAGAGCTCGCCTGGGACTGGATTGGAATGGAAAATATTTATATTTCGTTATTTGTGTATCATTTCTTCATTCTCTTTGGTATTAGTTTGTAATACTATAACTCTAATAATAATAAAGTGAGGATTACGGTGGGAAGGGGATCTATGTGCCATATGTTATTTTTATTTTTATTTTATTTGTGTGTGCTTATTAGATAGCCTGCCTATAAAATTTAATTGCCTGATTCTTTTTAGTGTGCTAACGGATAAATTTTACTACTACCATATATGATTCACTCACCTCATTTATGTTTTAAATCACATTCATTTATTTAATTTTTCCTGACCACAAATTTTAAGATCATGCTTTAAAATATTAGTGCTTTTGACATAAATAATAATAAGACTTATTAAATATTTTTATATGTTTGTACACTTTGAATATACATATATTTTCAACATGTTAAATTTCATTGTGATCATGTATGTAAAGTTCGAATATTTTTTTACACACCCGTAACACCTATAGGATTTCAAGTTATAAAACTTTAATTAAGCATTCTAACATATTAAAAATGTACAAGTTTTAAATAACTTAGTTTTGAGCTATAAAACCCAAAATTATGTTTATAAGTTATATCTCATGTTACAATACTTATCACGTCTAAATATTTTTAATATATCTTTTGGAAGTTATAGGATTTATCATTAAAAGTGTTAATTTAGATTTCGATTAATATTTTTTAAGGCTTTTAAAGAAAAAATAAATGAAATAAAAAAAATCATAGTCACACTTAGCATGCCCCACATCTTGCCCTATTTGTGTCTTCTAAGCATGTTGAGATGTTTGTGAGGCAAACTTGAGACTTTTTGTGCTACTTGCTCTTTTTTTTGTTTTTTTTGAATTGACGTGAGTCTAACTAGGAAGCCCAAGATTCTTATTTAGTCTAGAACCACCAAATTGGAAGTCCACTGCCTCATGGACCTTAGGAGAGACGTTTGACACTTTAGAAAACGATTAGTATTTTTCATTTTTAGTACGCCATTAAGCATAAAAAATAAATAAACAAACTTAGGAGGGGTTGGGGTAGATAGGACCCTTGGATATGATGAACTAATCTCGGGCTTAAAATGGAAATGAAACTTTGGTTTTCGTCCCTTGGCTTAAATAAGCCACGTGAGCTAAATATGACAAAATTCAATTTTTGTCTTCTGAAATAAAAAGCCGAGTAACTGATCCGAGTGGTAATTTAATCTCGCTTAGTTTAATTCTTTTTTCTCTTTCTTTATTTTTAATTGTTTGGGGTAGTTTAATTATTAACTTGTCTATTTTTATCGCTTTAATTTTTTTATCACTTAGGCAATTTTAGGATAAAGTCTTTTAATAAAAAGAGACCTTATTTGCAACCCACATAGAATAGAGACACGATCGGACCCGCATTTGCGGACCTCGAGGGGTGCCTAACACCTTCCCCTCGAGGTAACCTGAACCCTTACCTAGACTCTGGTTAAGCTTTAACCCTTAGGTTTAGATCTAGGCCTAAAATGGTGTCCTAATGCACCTCAACTCATTAGGTGGTGACTATTCAAAATACCTTCAAATCCCAAAAGAGTCGTTGCCATGACGTCGTCCATGTTTCCTTTTCTGCGAAGAAAAAATGGGGCACGACACCGCGTACATACCTTCACCACTCCTTTTTGGCTTTGTTGTACTATATTCTAGGTTCTTTTTCTATATTTACTATTCTTACTCAGTAGGCCTATGATGCCTACTGAGTACCTTTTATCTGGTACTCATACTACATTCTGCATCTGCTCCATGATGAAAGTCTGAGCATGAGTCGGCGACATTGATCTACCCAACTAGTAGTGATCATTCTTGGGAACTTGGGTGAGCATTGGGCATTCTTGAATCATTTCAGTCTCCATCTGCACTTGTAGCCCGTCTTTTGCTTTCTGAGACTAGCCTTATATTTGTATATATGTGTATACGATTTTGACTCAGTTAAGGGATGTATCTTTTATCCTAGTAGCTCTGTTCAGTGACTTTCAAATTTTGGGAGGGATTCTTTTGCTATGTATATATCATTTGTAGATGCTGGTTTCCTGTATTTGTTATTAATTCCTTAAATTATGATTTCTAGTTAGTTTTCTGCCCTCACACTCATTGCTAGCAGTTCTAGGTTACGTGTTGGCTTACCTTCATGTGGGATATGGTAGGTGTCATCATGACTCGAAATATCGGATCGTGACAATAAAAGGGGTGGGGATAAGGCCGAATTTCGCTTACAAAAATTAACGCACATCCCTTAGGCCTCCAATTTTTGGGGGCCTCAAATTTTTACCAAGAACATATTATGTGTTGATTTTTCTTTATTGAAATAATTAATTATTTATGATAAAAAGTGATTTTTTAGGAAAAAATTATTATATTGTTTTATTCTTCTTAACCCAATTCAAATAGAAGAAATCAAGAGAGTGTTATTTTGCCTTCTCACATTTTTAACTATCACTCTTACTATTTATCTTTTTTAACTCCTTTTACTCTATCTTTCTTTATATCTTTGATAAGTTCGATTAATATTCTATCAATAATATGACTTGATGTTTGAAAAGTATTGAACAAAGTAATTTTTTTTAAAAAGAATTCTTAAATTTTCAAGCATCACAACAAACATATTAAAGTGAGGTATACCAAGTTATCAACTTCTTGAATCATATTACATGATTGCACTCTTATCTTTATTTAAAGTTTATCGACTTATTCTTATAGGATTATGTCAATAATTCATAGAATATTGTCATAGTAAAAGAATGTTTTCCAATTTTGAATTGATAAAATCTTATCTAAAATTAGAAACTTAAAAAATGTATACGAAGAAATTATTTATAAAAAATATATTAAGTAATAATTTGAATCTAAAAAGCTTGAACAACAAATAAATACATGTTACGTTTGTTTAAATTTTAAGTCTCTATTTAAAATTTCACTTTAGATCTCTAATTATATTGAGCTACGCCAGAGGAGAATCAACTATGTTCCAGTACTTCTCAATGGAGTATTGGATGATTGGCATATGCTTAAAAAAATTAAAAAGCCAAGATTCATTTTTACAGTTTTCAGAATCCATTTTATATTAACTAACTTTTATTTATTGTTTATTACAAAAAAAAGTTTATTTATTACACTAAAAAAGAATAAGCAAAAATTCATATTATCGTTTAATGGAAATGGAAAGAGTTTCAGAGTGGTGTGCATAATATAATAATGAAATTTTTAGTTCGATAATTTATATTTCTACTTTCTAAAAAATTTCTATTATTATATCATAATTCATCATGATTAAATTTTGATAAACCGCAGTATAATATAATTGTAGTTTGTTGATTTTGACTTACATGAATTTTTTTATTTGTACAAGCACTATTTTATTATTTTAATTTATAAACATTTGTTAGTTTTAATCAAACATTATAATTATATCATAAGTCTTTAATATTCACTAACCAATTAAATTTAAAAATTTAAACCTTTTATTGGTTTATAAATATATTAGAAAATATTACTATCTATATAATAATATAATATATTGATTGTAATGTAATTAAACATTTCAACATTTGCATTTTGTTATAAATCTATCTATATCTATCTATCTATACCATACTATATTAAAAGTGTGAAAATCTTACAAATGTTGATTGAATATTTTATCATTCATTAAAATATTATGCTTTAGATAAAATCATCTTTTCACCAATTTTCTTTAAATTATTATTTAATTATATTTATAATATTAACTTCTAAAATATACGGAAAGATAGAACAAAAGCACATTCAAATACACATATTGATAATTGTACATACATGAAAAAAGTAGCTGAAAAGAAATCAGAGAAACATATGCTTATGAAGGAGAATTTGAACTTTCTCTTTTGTTCTATCATACTGTTCAGAAGATCTGAATAATGAATCTTTTTTCAATTGTTTTCATTAGTATTATTCTTTTGAAATTTTTACTTCTATACATCTCACGTTATTTAATTTTTTTTTCATATTGTCATATTTTATATTTATCTATATAGATCATTATTTTTCAATAACGTGATTTTAGTTTATTTTGCAGCATTCATGGTATAATTCATGAACTATATTTTTTTTTTTAAATAGAAAAAGAGTTGATAGTGACAATTGATGATTTGTCTTGTTGGTAAGTAGTACATTCATTTTTTACATCAAATTTTGATTAATGATATTTATTTTTGAAATATCTACCTTACTACACGTAATTATTTTATTTTTAAATAACTATACATATTTGAATTTTCTCTTAACAAATTAATTTTATGTTTCTAATTCAAAGGTTGTAAAAAAGTATCACACAAAGAAGGAAAGACAGTCGATCAGGTAGCACTCATGCTTGGAGAGAGTAAACAACATCCAATATCAATTTATTATTTGTTTAGTAAAAACAAACCTACTAATAGAACCCGACAATTCTTTGAAAAAATTTTATTCCTAATATTAGACTTTTAGAAATAATAATACTTAAATATATTTAAATGTATCTTTCAATTTTTTTTTTTAGTTTTTGCACTATTCATTACAAATTTGTATTGTTCAAATAGAAATATACTAAGAATATATTAAAATAGTCTATAATTTGCCTATATTAAAAAAAACTATAAATCAATAACAATTAAAAATTTATGTTATGTTTGTCAATAAGAAATTGTCATCTAAAGAGTTATATTATTTTTATGCTATATTGAAAACATGTTAATAAAAAAAAAAGGTTAACTACATGAAAATTAAAATCAACTTTATCGCAGGAGTATTCGTCAAAAGCAAAAAAAAGGCTTGAAAATATTTTTATACAGTTAATTTTTTTAGTCTTATTAATGACAAAAGTATCTTAAAAAATTTATCCTTTTGTGGAAGGAAAATGATAAAGTAGAGGTAGTATATTTTTTTAAAATATATTTTTATTAATAGACACATGATATACATGCAATACACATATACTAAATTAATATTACATTAAAAATATGAAGGTCCTTACAAATGTTGATTGAATTTTTTACTCTTCATTAAAAGACTTTGTAATACAAAAATTTATCATTTACTATTTTTCTCAAATTATTATTTGATTATACTTAAAATGCTTAAAATTAAGGAGTTCTAAAATGTATAATAAAAGAAAAATATATTTTAAAAATTAAGAAGTCACAAATATATGAGGAGAGGAAAATATGAGGTAAGAGATATTATGAGAATTAATAATTAAAGAATCCTAAAATATATAGCAAGAGAAAAATATATTTTAAAAATTAAGGAGTCATAAAATATATGGTTAGAGAAAATTATTTATGATAAGAGGTATTAGGAGAATTAATAATCAAAGAATCTTAAAATATATGGTAATAAGAAAAAAATTGAAAATTAAGGAATGCTAAAATATATGATAATAGAAAATTATATGGTAAGAGTTCTAATGTTTTCTCTCATAAAAATGTATGAAGTTTTTTAGATTCTTAAATTATTTGTTATTAGACAAGATCTAAAAAATGATATTTTCTTTTACGTTTTGTCATTTTTATTTTTAATTATTTTAAGAAATGTCATTCTCCATTAGTATTTTTATGTAACACTATTATTTATGAAAGTCAAGTTAGATGAAATAGTGAAATCCGAGTTAAATATATCAATATTTATATATTAAGTACAATGTAAAGACTTTTGACAGTTGACCTTCAATTTTCTTTCGGTGCAACTTCAAGTTGTCATTTTTCGTTTTACCACAATCATTTTTGTTAATTTTTATTTTTATAAGTTTTATATTTAATAATATATTGTACACACACCATTTCACTAATTGTTTGTATATATATATATGTATTTGTTATTAAGTAATGTGATACACACATAATACAACAAATAAAATTGTCATTTACAATTTTCTTCTCAAACTATTATTTCATTTACTTATAATATTTAAAATTAAGGAATCCTAAAGTATATGGTAAGAGAAAAATATAGAGCATGAGATATTAGGTAGAATCAATAATTAAATAGTTCGAAAATATACAGTAAAATTAAAAATATTAAGGAAATTTTAGGCGTCTCAACAAAGACATGGTTGGTAAAAGTTGCACTGGTTAATTTTGTTATCTTTTTTCTTTTACTTATGAAAGTTATCTATATTTTCAATACTTCATAATTAGTCGATCTTTATTTTCAGATTTTTTTCGTCTAAGTTGATCAACAAAAAACCCAACTATTCGTTCATTTATGAAGGTGAACAATATCATCAAATTATTTGTAACAATAAGAAAATCTAAAGTTTTATTTTTTTAACTCTCAAGTACAATATAATGAATCACTTCGAGATTTTTTTCTTTATAATTTGAATAACAACTTATTAATTTAATGTACTATTACTCTCATAGAAGTTGAAACACTAATCTTTTTATTATCATATTTCTAAAAAATCAAAGTGTCAATTTTTAAAATTATGTTATTTGACAATATTTTTTAAAGAATCGTGAAAAGGTGTATTTCAAAAAATATTTAATGAAATATAGTTTTTCAAATTTATTTTTTTCAACAAAATATTATCATTTTGATCCCGAATAAAACAAATAGAACTATACAAATTATTCATAAAATATAACTTTTGCATTATATTTAAATTAAATGTACGTTTATGGTCATCCATTATTGTTCCATTTACTTATAATTGTGTAGGCTAGGTATGAAAACAAATCTTGGTAGAGAAGGCTATTCTTGAATAAGGTCTGTCAAGTCTTAATTTGAATTAGTTAGACTTCAATGCGGATTCTGAACATTAGATGAATAATTTTAAAAAAATGTATACTCTTATGACAATATTAAGGATTTTCAAATATTTATAGTATTCAATTTAATAATATTGACATGACACACACGAGCAACACGCGTACTGTCACGCCCCGAGAGGGTACCCTAGACGTGGCCGACACTCAGAGATTATTGTTAGTCTCCAAGCGAACTACTTGGCCTCATCAAATCCATTCAAGCTATAAATAACACATCAGCGGAAGACTTCAAGAAAATAGAAAGCAGACAACCTCAATATATGAAGAGTTAAATCAAGTAAATAGGCTAGTATGGAAAGAACTAACTTAAAATCAACATCAAATCAACAAGTCGATTCTATTCTATGAAGCCTCTATCAACTAGTCAATGGTGTCAATGACAGGTCCATGGCTACCTCCAATCAAAAGAAAAGTGAATCTAAAGCCTAACTCTAAAGATAGATGAAATAATAGACATCCCTCGAACTCGAGGACTCACCAATCAGCTAAAATAAGGAGAAGATCTTCAACGGAGCGTATGTTGATGATCTCTAGTACCTATCTCTGTATCATAAAAAGATGCAGGCCCAAATGGGCGTCAGTACGTGGAATGTACGAGTATGTAAAATAGTTGAGTGAAACAGATATAGGTAGAATAACAACAACTCAAATATACTCAATCAAAATGTCAAAGGTCTATCTAAAGTAGGAATAAAGAGTAGACAATGACCAATCAATACAATCCAATCAGGTCAGAGTACTATCAATATGAAACCTATCTGGGAGTTTCTCTTATCCGACAACAATCATTTATGAGTCAGTGATTGTACAACAATCGCGTTGATGTTGCTACAACCATTCAGTACTTGCAAGGTAAAGAAAGAATCAATCCATAATGGATCAGATCAAATCAAACGAGTCCTCTATTCTTTCAGGGACCTATCAAGCGAAGACACCCAACTCAATGGTTTCAATCCTCTCCCACGCTTGGCGGCATAGTTCTAGAGTTTGAGTTGGACTTACTCTCACTCAACACGATGCTTGATACTCCTCCTAATACTCAGTGCTCATAAGAACTCAATCACTCCAATCATTCCAATCATGATTCTCATAAAGACTCTAATCAACTCAATTCATCACATTAGCTATCAACTCTTCGGTTACATTCTTTTAAGGTCCATCTCTTAACTTTTAGAGACCCTATCATGAATCATTTTAACTCATAACATTCAGAAAAAATAGAAGTAAAGTAAAAGCATTCAGGGATATCATAGGGTCTTCAGGTTCAAATTATACTCATGCATGCTCATTTATATGGAATATGTAAAATATTGAGAATTCAGTCTAGGGTTCATATAGAAAAGTAAAATCATCAATTTCTAGTATTTAATTCATAAAAACTATAATTCATGTAAAATTATATAGATATACGTTAGAATTTAAGAAACAACTTCAAGAAACATCCATGGAAGGCTCAATTCATCAACAATTCCATCAATTTGGGTTATGGGGCACATGGAAGAACAAAATCCATGTTTTAGTTAGCCTTACATACCTGGAAGTTTGAATCTTAGAGTAGCTTGGAAGAATCCTCAAGTTCTCTCTTCAAACCCTAGTCTTTTCTCCCTTGAAATCTTGTTCTACTTTTGGAGAGGATGACTTAGCGTAAAAACAACCAACTGATAGGTTTAAGGACTTAATTTAGGTATAAAAAGTTGAGTCTAGGCTTTAAAAGACCAAAATAGCCCTTTAGAAAAAGCTGTAAAAAGTCATCGACGGACCACTTTCATGGCTCGTGGAACCTTTTGTAAAATTTTGGCCATGGTCTTGAGGTCAATGGAACATTCTACGAGATCTACTCACGACCCATAAGATGCTTTACGACTCGTAGGGACCTTCCATAAACCTTTGGGCACACTTTTGAGGTTACTGGAACCTTTCATGAGACTTATGTACGACCCGTAGAAGGTTTTACGACCCGTGGATATATTCGTGAAGTCTAGAGCTCAAAATCTGACATTATGGACCTTTCCACGAAACATAAGTTTTTGGGTCGTACTCTGATCCATGACCCATAATGGGTCATGGTACAACTTTGCAACAGATAATCTCCAGTGAAATGACCATAACTTTTGACTTTGAACTTTAAATGAGGTGAAATCAGTTGCATTGGAAAGCTAATTCAAAGAAATTTTATTTGATAGGTCGTGGACCACCTAATTCTCTGTGTGCTAAGAATTATGATTATTTAAAGTAGACCTTTGCATAATCGATCACTAGAAACTCAATTTATTGGAAAGTTTTGAACTCGTATAAGTGTTAGAAGTCCCTTATGACCCTAATACACTTCTCATATATAAGAATGAGTCTCCAAACATAGGTGCATGTGAGGATAGAGTTACGGGGTATCACAATATCTCCCCCTTGGGATCATTCGTCCTCAAATGATAAGCAACTCAAGGCTTATTAAGCAACAACACTATCAAGAACTCAAATACTCAGATACTCGAATACTCATACTCCAGAATCAACTTCAACTCAGAATTTAGAATTGAAAGACCATTTCTAACATCATCTTTAGGCATGAATACAATTAAAGACATGCATACTCATATACTCATAGACTCGAAAAGGTCATCAACTCAAAGATAAAAACTCAATAATGGAAAGATAACTCAAAGAATATAAATGAATTATTACCATCAAATTAATTATTAGGAGGCATGAATAGGTGAGGGGATCTAGCCTTCATATCCTCTTTAGCTTTCTATGTAGCCTCTTCAATAGATTGACCTCTCCACAACACATTTACTGATGCAACCTATTTAGTTCTCAACTTGCAAACTTGACGATCCAGGATTTTGGATGGGGATCTATTTATAACTCAAACTATCTTTCACTCCAATGCTTTCAATAGGCACAGCCAAGGATGGATCTCCCAAACACTTCTTAAGCATAGAAATGTGAAAGATCGGGTAGATGACAACCAACTCTTATGGTAGCTCCAACTCATAAGCTACGTTTCCCACTCTCTTCGTAATTTGGTAAGGACCAATGTATCGAGGACTCAAAGTTCCCTTCTTCCCAAATCTCATTACACCCTTCATGGGTGGCACTTTCAAGTATACCCAATCGTTTACTTCAAACTCTAGGTCTCTTCTCTTAATGTCAATGTAGGACTTGTGGCGACTCTGTGCAGTTCTCAATCTCTCTTGGATGATATTTAATTTCTATATATCTTGATGTACCAAGTCTGGTCCAATCAACCCTGCTTCACCTACCTCAAACCATCCAATCGGCGATCTACATCTCCTCCCATAGAGGGCCTCATAAGGGGCCATTTGAATGCTCGAATGGAAGCTATTATTGTAGGAAAACTCAATCAGAGGTAAATGATCATTCCAATTACCCTTGAAGTCAATAGCACAGGATCTCAACATATCCTCTAGGGTTCGAATTGTGCGTTCTGCCTGGCCATCAGTCTGAGGGTGAAAAATATTGCTAAGATTCACCTTTGAACCCAAGCCTCTTTGGAAAGATCTTCAAAATTGTGCAGTAAATTGGGCTCCTTTATTTGAGATGATAGACAAAGGAACTTCATGCAGTCTAACAATCTCTCTTATGTATAGTCGGGCATAATCCTCGACCGTCTTTACTGCCAAAAAGTATGCAGATTTAGTCATCCTGTCAACTATCACCCAAATCAAATCATGTTGCCTGCGAGACCTCAGTAAGCCTGTAACGAAGTCCATATTGATCATCTCCTATTTCCATTCTGGAATATCAAAATTCTGAGCTACTCCACATGGCCTTTGATGCTCAACTTTAACTTGTTGGCAATTTGGGCACTTAAGAACAAACTTAACAATGCCCTTCTTCATCCCACTCCACCAATAAACCTCTCTCAAGTCGTGGTACATCTTAGTTGATTCTGGATGAATGGAATACCTAGAATTATATGTCGCTGCTATGATCCTCTCTCGAACACCATCAACATCTGGAACACACAGTCTGCCTTGATACCTCAATACTCTATCTCCCCTTTTAGAGAAAGCCATCACCTTTTGTTTATGTACATCTTCCTTCAATTGTAGCAAGATGGGGTCTCGGTCTTACTTTTCCTTCACCTCTACTACAAGAGATGATGCAAACCCATTCTGAACATCAACTCCACCTTCGTTAGACTCCTCAAGTTGGACTCCCAACCAGGCCAATCTATGCACTTCCTTTGCCAACTCTTTCTTTCCTTCCTCAACATGGGTCGTAATGCCCATTGACAACCTTCTAAGAGCGTCAACAATAACATTAGCTTTACCTAGGTGGTAGAGGATGCTCATGTCGTAATATTTGAGCAATTCCAACCATCTTCTCTGCCGAAGATTGAGCTCTTTCTGGCTAAATAAATATTGCAGGCTCTTGTGATCAGTAAACACATCTACATGCACCCCATACAAGTAGTGACGCCAAATCTTAAGTGCAAATACCACGACAACCAACTCAAGATCATGAGTTGGATAATTTCTCTCATGGACATTTGCGTTGTCTGGAAGCATAAGCTACAACCTTCCCATTCTGCATCAATACACTCCCCCAAATCCCACTTTTGAAGCGTCACAATAAATCACAAATCCATCAGTCCCTTCAGACAAGGTCAACACTGGGGCAGTCGCCCACCTTGTTTTCAACTCTTGGAAACTTTTCTCATAATCATCAGACCACTGAAATTTGACCTTCTTCTGAGTCATTCTAGTCAACGGTGCGGATATGGAAGAGAATCCTTCAATAAATTTGCAGTAGTAGCCAGCCAAACCTAAAAAACTTTTTATGTCTTTGGGAGAGGTTGGTCTAGGACAGTTCTTAACTGCTTCAATCTTTTGATTATCCACTCGTATACCATCGCCTGAAACCACATGGCCTATAAATACCACAAATTTAAGCTAGAACTCACACTTTGAAAACTTTGCATATAACTCATAATCCTTGAGCGTCTGTAAAGCAATTCTAAGGTGATTTGCATGCTCTTCCTCATATCTAGAATACACCAAGATATCACCAATAAAACATGATCACGAGCATGTCAAGATACTGTATAAATACTCTATCTATCAAGTTCATGAAAGTTGCAGGTGCATTTGTCAACCCAAAGGACATTACCATGAGCTCGAAGTGACTATATCAGGTTCGGAAAGCCATCTTTGGAAAGTCACATTCTCTCATTTTCAACTGGTCATAGCCTGATCAGAGGTCTATCTTGGAGAAAATGATGGAACTCTAAAGTTGGTCAAACAAGTCATCGATCCTTAGAATGGGATATTTATTCTTAATGGTCACCTTATTCAACTGGAGATAGTATATACACATCCTGAGGGTACCATCCTTCTTTCGAACAAATAGGACAAGAGTGTCCCACGAAGAGACACTCGGCCTTATAAATCTTTTATCCAAAAGATCTTTCAACTTATCTTTTAGTTCCTTCAACTCGGTGGGAGCCATCCTATATGATGGGAATGGATATAGGCTGAGTATCGGGGAGAACATCAATCCCAAAATCGATCTCCCTATCAGGAGGGACTCTAGATAAATTATCAAGGAAGACATCAGGAAACTCATTGATAACTAGAACAGACTCAAAAGGTGGAGACTCTACATCATTAGCCTTAACTCGTATGAGGTGATAGATACAAACTTTAGAGATTAGCTTTCTGGCCTTAAGGTAGGAAATAAACTTACCCTTAAGCACTGTAAAACTACCCTTTCACTCTATAACAGGCTCATTCGAAAACTGGAATTTGATAATTCGGGTTCTACAATCAACAGAGGCATAACAAGCATGAAGCCAATCCATGCCAAGGATCACATCAAAGTCAACCACCTCTAACTCAATCAAATCAGCAAGAGTATCCCTATGATATATGGACACTACACAATCTCTATAAACCCTTTTGCTATGATAGACTCACCAGTAGGAGTGGAAACATCAAAGGGCTCAAGAAGATATTCAGGAAGGATCTCAAATCTACTGGCCACATAAGGAGTTACAAAAGAAAATGTGGCACTCAGATCAAGTAATGGATAACAATCAAAAGTGAAGACTCGAAGCGTACCCGTCACGACATCTACTGCAACTTCTTGATCTTGGCGAGTACTCATAGCATACAAATGGTTTATAGCCCCGCTTGTGTTAGAAACAACACCCTTTTGATTCTCTCTAGTCGGTGGTGCCGATGTAGAAGATTGAGCCTTGTCAACGTACTTCGGACAATTTCTCTGAAAATGACCTATTTTGCCATATTTGTAGCACACATCTCCTCTCTCACGATATCTCCCCAAGTGTAGTTTGCCATATTTGCCACATGGCGGCTTACCTTGTGAACCTAGAGTCACACTATCTTGCGACTGAGATCCCTGGGCTCTGAAGTTTTAAGACTTTTGCTCACTCCAATTTCTGGGGGCTGGTGCACTGGCAGATGAAGACACTAGCCTTGACTGAAACTTGCTACTATTCTCATTTTCTCTCCTCCCAACCTCATGGTTGGATGTTTTAGCCCTCTTATTCTTGATCTCCTCTCTATATTATTGTCTCTCCTCCTTAGCTTTCTTCACATAGATCATCAACCTACCTATGTCCATGTCGCTCACAAGCATAGCTCCTCTTCCATCTTTCTTTTGCCATTTATTCAACCCATCAACATATAAACCATTCTACTTCTCATATCAACAACTATATCAGGGGCATAGTGAGATAAGTGCATGAACTTAAGGTCATACTCCTTCACTATCATAGAGCCCTGTTTCAGATTCAAGAACTCTCTCACCTTGGCCTCTCTCAACTCCCTCAAGAAGAATCTGCCCATAAAAGCATCCTCAAATACGACCCATGTCAGAACTGGGATACCCTCTCCTCTACCCTTCTTCCACTGGTCAAACCATAGTCCGACAACACCTTTGAGCTAGTAGGCAGCCAACTCAACCCTATCAGCATTGATCACATGTATCACCCGGAACACTTTCTGTAGCTCATCAATATAGTTCTCAGGATCCTCATTAGGCGTAGAACCGGTGAACTCAGGTGGGTTTATTCTTAAGAACTCTCAAACCCTGGATGTGTCTTATACATCCTGTCTTCCTGCTCCTTTTCTAGCAAGCGGTGCTGTCACAGCCTGGGCCAAAGTCTTGATGGCTTGGCAAAGATCAACATTTGAGATGTCAGCCTGAGGTGGTTGTTCAGGGACGGCTTGGCCTATGGGTTCATCTTGATTCTGAGACTCAGGTTGGTTCACATTCTATCTGGTCGGATGCCATCTTCCTTTAACTGCTCTTCTTGGAGGCATAATCGCAATTCTACAAACACATAATGCACAGATTAGAAGAGGAATTTCATAGAGTTTAACTCTATAGCATGAGTCAAAATATGAAAGAAGTGTAACCCTTTCTAATGTCCCATAGCCTCCTGCTTATAAAGTTTGGTGCACAACACACTTATAAACAAGATTCTACTAGACACAACTTCATAGACTCCCTAGGATACTTGAACTTTGGACTCTGATACCAAGTTTATCATGCCCCGGGAGGGTATCCTAGACGTGGCCGACACTCAGAGACTATTGCTAATGCCCAAGAAAATCACTTGACCTCATCACATCCATTCAAGCAATAAATAATACATCAACGGAAGACTTTAAGAAAATAGAAAGTAAACAACCTCAATATATGAAGAGTTAAGTCAAATAAATAGGCTAGTATGGAAAGAACTAGCTTAAAATCAACATCAAATCAATAAGTCAACTCTAGTCTATGAAGCCTCTATCAACTAGTCAATGGTGTCAATGGCAGGTCCATAGTAAAAGAAAAGTGAATCTAAAGTCTATCTCTAAAGCTAGATGAAAAAATAGACATCCCCCGAACTCAAGGAGGACTCACCAATCAGCTGAAACAAGGAGAAGATCCTCAACGAAGCGCTTGTTGATGATCTCTAGCATCTTTCTGTGCATCATGAAAAGATGCAGGCCCAAATAAGCGTCAGTACGTGGAATGTACGAGTATGTAAAATAGCTGAGTGAAACAGATATAGGTAGAATAACAACAACTCAAAGAAACTCAATCAAAATGTCAAAGGTCTATCTAAAGCAGGAATAAAGAGTAGAGAATGACCAATCGATACAATCAAAGCAATACAATCCAATCAGGTCAGAGTACTATCAATATGGAACCTATTTGGGAGTTTCTCTTATCCGACAACAATCACTTATGAGCCAGTGATTATACAAAAATCTCGTTGATGTTGCCACAACCATTCAGTACTTTCCAGGTAAAGAACGAATCAATCCGTAATGGATCTGATCAAATTACACGAGTCCTCTATTCTTTCAAGGATTATCAAGAGGAGACACCTAACTCAATGGTTTCAATCCTCTCCCACGCTTGGCGATGTAGTTCTAGAATTCGAGTTAGACTTACTCTCACTCGACCCGGTGCTTGATACTCCACCCAAGACTAAATGCTCATAAGACCTCAATTACTCCAATCATTCCAATCATGAGTCTCATAAAGACTTTAATCAACTCAATTCATCACATTAGTTATCAAATCTTCGATTACATTCTTTTAAGGTTCATCTCTTGACTTTTAGAGATCCTATCATGCATCATTCTAACTCATAACATTAAGGAAAAACAAAAGTAAAGTTAAAGCATTCAGGGATTTCATAGGTTCTTCAGGTTCAAATTATACTCGTGCATGCTCATTTATATGGAATATGTAAAATATTGAGAATTCAGTCTAGGGTTCATCTAGAAAAGTAAAATCATCAATTTCTAGTATTTAATTTATAAAAACTGTAATTCATGCAAAATTATATAGATATACGTTAGAATTTAAGAAAAATCTTCAAGAAACATCCATGGAAGGCTCAATTCATCAACAATTCCATTAATTCAAGTTATGAGGCATATGGAAGAACAAAATCCATGTTTTAGTTAGTCTTACATACCTGGAATTTCAAATCTTAGAGTAGCTTGAAAGAATCCTCAAGTTCTTTCTTCAAACCCTAGCCTTTTCTCTCTTGAAATCTTGTTCTATGTTTGGAGAGGATGACTTAGCATAAAAACAACCTAATAGGTTTTAGGACTTAATTTAGGTATAAAAAGTCGAGTCTAGGCTTTAAAAGGGTGAGAAAAGACCAAAATAATCCTTTAGAAAAAGTTGTAAAAAGTCATCCATGGGTCACTTTTACGGCTCATGGACGTTCCATGACTAGTGGAACCTTTCGTAAACTTTTGTCCACGCTCTTGAGGTCACTGAAACATTCTACAAGACCTACCCACGACCTGTAAGATGCTTTACGACTCGTAGGGACCTTCCATAAACCTCTGGGCACACTTTTGAGGTTACTGGAACCTTTCACTAGACTTATTAATGACTCATAGAAGATTTTACGACCCGTGGATGGATTCGTGAAGTCTGGGGCACAAAATTTGACATTCTGAACCTTTCCACGAAGCCTAAGTTTATGGGTCGTACTCTGATCCATGACCTATAAGGAGTTTCGTGGAACAACTCTGCAACAGATATTTTCTAGTAAAATGACCATAACTTT
Organism: Solanum aculeatissimum; assembly: GCA_038996855.1. Taxonomy (NCBI): domain Eukaryota; kingdom Viridiplantae; phylum Streptophyta; class Magnoliopsida; order Solanales; family Solanaceae; genus Solanum; species Solanum aculeatissimum. The sequence goes on along the minus strand of JBCEWC010008468.1, from coordinate 2,728 downwards.
TGACTTCGAACTTCAAATGAGGTGAAACCAGTTGCGTTGGAAAGATAATTCAAAAAAATTTCATTTGATAGGTCGTGGGCCACCTAATTCTCTGTGTGATAAGAGTTATGATCATTTAAAGTAGACCCTTGCATAATCGATCACTAGAAACTCAATTTATTGAAAAAATTTTAACTCGTCTAAGTGTTGAAAATCTCTTATGACCCTAATACACTTCTCATATATAAGAAGGAGTCTCGAAACATAGGTACATGTGAGGATAGAGTTATATGGTGTCACACGTACACTAAACTAGTACTACATTAAAAGTGTGAAAACCCTTAGAAATGTTATTTGAACTTTTTGCTCTTCATTAAAAATCTCTTCTTTAGATAAAATCGTCTTTCACCATTTTTCTTTAAATTATTATATAATTATATTTATAATATTAACTTTTAAAATATATGGAAAGAAGTGATAAAATAAAGACTTTTAGCTGTGGAAAGACTTCTAAATCTTCCTTATTTGATAGATTTCTGCTCCTTCATTATTTGAATCAAGAAAATAACCTACAATCGCTAATCCCTTGTTTGGATGGTTGTTACCTATTGTATTGTATTGTATTGTTAGTTTAAATACAATATTTGTTTTGATTGATACTTAAATTTTATTTATTGTATCGTGTAAATCTATCGTTAGATAACAATGAAAAGACTCATTTTGTCTAACGACCGATTTGGTGTGGTTACGTCGTTACTTTAACATCTTCTTCTCATTTTTTTTACTTTATTTATTATTTAATAATTCTATTTTATCATTCACCCTATATTTTTATGGTATCTACCATATACCCTAAGATTTCTTATAGGTTTATCACTCAAATTATGGATAAATAACATTATGTAATGACGAAGAACAATACAATCTATCCAAACATTGTATTCATTGAAACAATACAGTATGTTACAATACAATACATTACAACACAATACAATATATTACGAAACAATACATAATAACCATCCAAACAAAGTGTAAGGAAAATTCTAATTTACCCTGGGTTCTAATTAGTGATAGATCTCTATATATACAAACCTTTATAAATAAATAATTTATCAAAATTAATGAATTATATACTTTTTTATAAGTTCATAATTAAATTTCATTTTTTTCTATAATGTTTATTATCAGGTGAGGTACACGTTTTGATCACGCGCAAAACGCGTACAACAAGATTGATACTATATTAAAAGCATGAAGATCCTTAGAAATGTTATTTGAATTTTTTGCCCTTCATTATAATATTCCAATTTAGACAAAATTATCATTTATTATTCGTCAAATAATTGTAATTTGATATTATTCTAATATTTAGAACTTTGAAATTAATTAATGTTATAACTATTAAATTTGTATATATTTTTTAGACGTAAGAACTCGTAATATTCGTACTTTAAAATTGTGACTAAAATTTAATTTATCAACTCTTACCTTATTTAAATTATATAAAGAGTTCTGTTAAAGAGGAAAACTACAAGGGTGTGGCCTTACTTTGAATTATTTTTAACATATTGTTTAAAATGTAGGAGTCTTTTTATTTTATTAATTAAAGTTTTTTTTAATTAACTGTTTAGGTATTTTAAGTAAAAATTTCGATCACTTTTGTCTTTTCAACTTCAAATTATCAATTTAGGTTTATGTTTTAGGAACAAATAAACATTGCCATTGGATTAAAAAAAGCAAAGTAGAATATATTAGAATTCAACAATCAATCAAACTTTAGAATTCAACAATGCAAATAGCATACAAATAATTTTTTTCTTCTTAAATTTCATCCTAAGTCAAAATTACATATTAATGAAATTCTTAAAGATATGTGATCATTAAAATAAAATAAACTCACAAACTATATCATACACCTAGTGATCTATAAAAAATATTATAATAAAATACAAACAAAATAAATTGTGATGTTAAACATTAACATATCTATAAGTATAAATGTTATATAAGTAATTTATTGACTTTTTTCATCTTTGTAGGCTATGTTCGTAATATATTTAACTATTGAATCAACATAATAATATTTTTTTATTTTTTTATTTACATATAGTGTATTTATTCTAATAATAAATATTATTTATATATTTTTTATTAACATAGTTTACACGTGCAAAATATGTACGCTAAATTAGTAACAAATAAAAGTGGCAGCGGAAATTTGTAAATATTTACGCTGAGTTTCAAACATTTTTTTTACTGTAACATTTAATATATATTTATCTATTGTTAACAGAATTATGATAAAGTATAAAACAAATCTCAGCCTTTTATTTTTGTTTTAAGCACGTGGCAATCATCCAATACTCCATTTAAAGATGTATATGGTTGAACTTATTATACTAGAGATCACATTTAAAGATGGAACAAAATAAATGAGTTGCAAGTTGATGAAAGTTAGAGTTTTGATCAGTGAGAATCCATATAGGCAAACTCAATTTTTTGTTATGATTTTTCTTTTTATTGATCAGTGAAATTTATTTTTTTGTGCATTCTTATTTTACAAAATTATATTTGATTAACTAAAAATTATTTTATTTTGAAAGATTAATATAATTATAATGATGAAGGAGATAGATGTGATAGCAACAATTAATAATGATTGACAATATTAATACTCCCTCCGTCCAACTTTACTTGGCCCCTATTGACTTGGCACAGGGATTAAGAAGTAGTAAATGATAGGGGT
>JBCEWC010008467.1:0-19926 GCA_038996855.1 Solanum aculeatissimum | reverse complement strand
GGTGCTTGCACCACTTTGATATGTTATGAAGGCTTGATATGATAAGCTATGTAGATGGGCTACTCCTATTGCATTGATATGAAAAATGGTTATGGAAATTCTTGTTGGCTTTTTAGCCTAAGTATGCATATGGATTTGATCATGTTTTGGTTTGTCTAATGATGCATGCTTTTGAAAAGAATGTAAACTATCCATTTTGGAAAGCTTGTATGGATATATATATATATTCTCCTCGGATGAGGCTTAGTATCGAGGGATTGAAGTCGGGTTGGACTATCTCCGAGGGTCCATACTCTTTTTCGTCAAACCATGTGCCAACATGGGATATCTCCCTAGATGAGATTGACTTGCTATGTATCCTTTTGTTGAAAGGTTGACTAGGGATTTACCTGGCAAGTAGACCAAATTAAAGTAGTAGCTCGCTCGGGTCTCCTCCGGTGTCGGTTGAGGTAGCATCCTCGCTATGATATGATTCTTAGGTTGCATTTCATGCATCATGGCATGACATATTGTTATGATATACTCCTCTTTTTGGCTATGTGCTTTCCTTTCGTATCACTTGTTCCCTTGTCATCTCGTTGGTCATACTATATTGTCATATGCATTGCATGCCCGCATATTTAGTACATTTTTTGTGCTAACCCATATATTTATCTACATGTTCTAACCATGTAGGGACCGGTGACGACTTCTATTTTTTTTTGGACGGCGAGTGACATCATTGAAGCTATTTGCTTGTGGTGAGCCCTTTTTTTCAAGGGCAATAGTTACTTTCTATCTTTCTTGTATTGTTTATTTCTTTACTTTATGTATTGAGGGTGAGCCCCAAATTATATCGAGGCCTCGCTCTATCTTATGTAGAGGCTATATTGGACATACTAAACTCTTGCACATTGTATTATGTTTTATTTGGTTATTATGACTATTGGGATTTGCTTATGGAAATGATGTTCCGGTTATGCTTATGAATATGTTTATAGGCTTGTGAAATATTTGGAATGTGCTTATGTGGAAAGTCCCCTTACCCGGTATGCCCCCATAGCTTGAGTCCTATTTACCCGCCCTTTAGAAATACTTGTTATGTGCTGTGTGATTCATGTATCTCCCATTCCTGGCAACATCCCCATAGCTTGAGTCCAAAGTCCCGTTTTCCCTAGAATAATGTGTTATGTGTTTACTTTCCGTGCTTCCGAACCGATGATGTGAGTAATGATGCTATGATGTCTTGATCGAGGACTTTCGAGTTCTTCTTCGCCATGTCACATCTAGGCCCCACTTTTGGGTCGTGGCAGTCACAACTCGCCAGTCTTTCATAAAAATGGGAAAGATTCTAGAGTCAAGAGAAGGTGTAGGGAAGACTCTAGAATGTTGAAGGAAAATCTTGTAAACACTAAGAAGAATCTACAATATTAAAGATAAGTCTTGGAGAGTCTTAGAATATCCTAGAAGTGTAGAATATTTTAGAGATAGGGACTTCTGTGTAAATTTAGAGGGACTAAGGAAGTAAATATTATTTGCACTTAAGCCCCTAAGGAGTAGTATAAATAGAGGGACCATTCATTTGTAGGCACCATTCAGAAATTGTAAGCATTCTCTAAAGAAATATACAAGTATTCTTAATCTAGCGTTCCCTTAGCGGCCTTAGTTGAAAGGCTTACTTGAGCTTGCAAGATCGTGAAAGATTCGTGAGTAAGTTGTCAAGTATCGCACGGAAGTCTTAGCATGAGTTCTAAGTCCGTGACATCTGTCTTACTATTTATATTTTCTTTTATCCATTCTTCAATTTTGAATTGATTTTGTTACACTTTACGTGAACAATAAATTTATGATAATTGAAAAGCTTAACATTGAAAAACTTAGCAATAATGACATTATTATTATTGTAAAATAAGTTTTGTTAGATTTATTCGTATTGATAAATATTGTTTATTTTTTATTATATAAAGAACTTAATTTATGTTTAAGCTTATTTAAAGTTGCCTTGATGTTGAATTGGATGTTGGATTGTTGAAATTTAAAAAAAAATTTATTTATTTTGCATAAATTTATTCACCTCAATATCATGCTAAAACGTATGAATATATGACCAGAGCTCATATGAAAGTGTTCAAAGTTTGGACTTGCAAAAACTAGTTTATTTAAAGTCAAATGTTATTTTAAGAAAGATTATTTTTCTCATATATATCTTCTATTGATTGATGATTCAAAAAGTTACATGTATTTTAACATGAGCCTACACAAAATTCAAATGCTTTCACGATTCTATTGCGAGTGTGATGACACTTGCCTTAATCCATCAAGACAAGTCAACAAAGATATCAATTATATGAGTACAAGTGGAAGTAACAACTAATATAAACCAAATAAGCAGAAAAAGGTAAATCACAAATTTAAGACATCCTGAAGACATGATGTCACGTGTACAAGCCACTAAAGTATACATAGAACTAAAGGAAATACAAGTCTCTCTATTCTTATTGATAAAATAAAACACTAACATAATAAATAAATTTGAGGGCCTACTTAAGTGACAAGTAGCTACCTGTCAAGTCTCTCCTAAAAGCTTGAACCATGTATACAGGATGGGCAACTAAAAGAATTCGGGCTTGCAACCTACACAAGTATATAAACAAGGAGAGACCATCCAATAACATGTTACTCAACAAGCAAACTACAAACCACGAAGTAAATTAATTGAGAACACAAGTACTCCTACCACACCTATCAAACCTCCACAAACTACAACTTGCAAGTAAATCAACCCAAGTTAATAGTTTATAATTTACATAGCACGTAGTTCAATAATAAATCACAACCAGGACATATCAATGACACCAAGTTCATCAATTTATAGAGTTAGTGAATGGGGTATTTACACTCCACAATAATTAGATAAAATGCAAAATGGTGTAATATAATATCAAATAAAATGATGCATATTTGTCCTACAATACACATTTGCTGAAACTCAAATCGAAATTCATGGGGGACTAGCAGTCTATGTAGTCATTGAAAAAGACCTCATCCATCAGTTATACTCATCAGAAAAGACCACAACATCAAAGATCAATTGAAAAAGACTTTGGCACTAAATAACCACGGAAGAGACCTTGACACTAAACATCCGTCAGAAGAGACCTTGGTATCACATATCTCATAACCAACACTAATAAGAATATTCTCACAGTAATAATGATATGATAATATCTACAATAATAAGCAACTCAAGTAAAAAACCACGACAAATCATCCATTATTTAGTCAATGTCATAAATTAAGTCTTTCACGTCAAAAAACATATAAATACATGTCATCATATTGCCTTTTCATGACTTCTTCTTGTCTTGTTACATCATTTAATAGAACAATTAACCCCATAGCAAAATTTTCATTAAGACATATAATAAGAAAATACAAGGTTTTACATACTCAACTAAGGTTTAGAAATTCACTTGCCTCAAAATAATCAAGCAACTACTCTGAAACTTTAGCCTTCTTTTTCAACGAGCCTCTAAATTAACAAAGCCTAATCAAATATGAATTCACAATAAGAATACATGAACATTTGACACCCAATTCATTAATCTTCGAAAATCATATCCAAACAACCTAGAAATTCATTCTCGAGATAGTCCAGATAAATTTAAAATTTAATACATAATTACATTCCCCAAAGCATTTTTAAATCAACAGTGAAAAATATTTTGAACACAAAGATAAAATTAATCCATAATAACTAGTTTATCCAAAATTCATATTCTTGAAGTATAATACCCTGCAAGTTGTAAAATCGGATCAGAGTTAGAAATTTTGTTTCTGGAGAATTTGTTTTAGAAAGTATCTAAATTTTGTAAGGATGAAACAAGATTAGACATGATTTTTTCAAGAATTTTGGTCAAGGGTACCTTCCATGGATCCCTTCACAGGCTGTGGAAGGTACCACTGGTCGTGAAAGGGCTCGTGGAGGCTACCTTCAGACAAAAAAGGGGTTGTCCAGTGGAGGGTGCACACCACGATCCACTCCATGGGCTGTGGTGCACACCACGCAACATGAAGGGTTCCGTGGTGATCCCCTTACCTCGAATTAGTGGCCCTTTCTTTCCATGGAAGGCACCACGAGCTGTGGTGCACTTCATGGCTTGTGAAGTGCCTTCGTGAAGATGCTCAGGTGACCTTTCAAGGTCCATTTAATTGAGTCTAGTACTTTAACCTCCCAAATCAGTTTTAAGCATTTTGTATCACTCCATGCACTCCATAACACTTAGTCTCTTACTCACTCGCTCAAACGTTTTTTGAATCATCTTTTCAAACTCTAATCAGAAGATCTCAATAGAACCCTCAATCCCAAGCTAAATTCACTTTCAAGTCCCCAATACAAGCTTATTTATGTGTGTAACACCCCTCATATTTTTAAGCTTTGGAAAAAAGTGAAGGCAGAAAATTCCTGAAGGTTCGACTCTACTAGCCATCTATGACCCGTAAAGTAATCTACAGGTCGTAGGTAACCTCGTAGAAATTGCCAGAAAAAGATAGAAATTTAAGGGGTCACTGGAACTCAACTACGAGGTAAAAAATGAGCCATAGAATATTCTACGACTCGTAGATTGGTATCATGGAAAAGGGCCTGAAGGAAACAAAAATATATCTAAGGAAGGAAGCATGTTACGAAGGACTCTACAACCCAGGTGTGTTTCTACGAGCCATATGTGCACTCGTGGGGGAATTCCAGTAGCTACAATTTTGTGACACCCTAGTTTGCGAGACTCTCTACGATCCATATGTCATTCCATGACTCATAAGAAGGGTCTTGTGGATGACTTCGATTGTTTTTAATAAAGGATATTTTTGAAATTTTCAATTCTCCTAAGTCCTAAACTATGTCATTTTGATCTTCTTAACTACCCTAACTGATCTAGTACCTATAATAACTATTCCTAATTCATTTAAAGACCATAATTCTCAAAGTTTCTCTCAAGGGGTTCTAATATTTCTCTCTCAAAGTCAAGGGTTCCATTGAAGTCAAAGCTCAACCTCTGAAGAATTATCCTCAAATGGCAAAGATAATTGTCCTTGGTCTTAGAATATATAAAGATATCATCAATAAATATGATCACTAATCATATGTCTTGGATCTACACAACCATAATATGTCCATAGAGTATGAGTTGTTGTGATAGATCGATTGTGCTTCTATAACTTCTCTAACCCATAAGCCTCTACTATGAACCAAATCAACTCTAACTAGTACCATATAATCCATGAAATGCCTGACCACCCTTAGATGCCAATAAAGATGCACAAACTAGTCCTCAATTCTTAATAAGCCACTCCCTCTAGAGGACCCTCTACCTCTAGAGAAGGTGCCAGAGAACTAGCTAGATTAACATGCCCTCTTGGGGTCACTAAACTCCTCCTTTCCATCAATTTTGCCTCTTTGGCATTACTCATAATGGTATAAAAAGAAGCTCCCTCTTTGGATGCGCTAAGCACTGTTTGCTGAATAATATAGGTCAATCCTCTTGCAAACCTACAAACTCTCTTAGTGTCATCTAGAATGATTGTTGTAACATGCCTCGACAGCTAACAAAAGCAAGTCTTATACTTTGACTGATAAACTATCATGACTCAAACTCTCAACTATCATGACTCAAACTCTCAAATCTCAAATGACTTTCCTCTATCATAAAAAGAATTGGGTAATATCTCCCAAGATACTAGAGAAGACCCAATTATCAAGGATCCAAAATAAACCCTCTACCACTCTTTTATTGGTCCATAAAGCTGATGAATAGCCTACCAAACCGCATATGAATCAGTTAACCCAACAACATCTAGAAGCTCTCTATTAGTCAAAAACTCATGAGCATCCTCTATATTTCTACCCTAAAACTAGAGTGAGTCCATCTTCTTAAACCTCTCATATTAGTATTTTTCATCTTCCATTAACACAACCAGAAGTAAACTCTAAACCTTAAATACCGATACATGATCAGTCTCAACTTTAGGAACCAATGATAGGTGCCCCACTAGACTAACTATGGGAACTAATGATGAAATGGGGTCTAAGCCCAAACTCTTGTCTAAAAACTTCCCATTATACCTTTCAAGTTAATACTCTAAGCAAAACTCTCAAGTCATGCCTAACACTCTCAATAAGATATCTTAAAGCAAAGGTGCAGTTACATAATCTAGAGGGACCTGATCCTCGCTAATATAAATCTTTGGCTTGAGGGAAGAATCTCTACCATGACCTTTCATCGGTGCCACTCTATGAGCTCAACTTTGACCTCTTTCCCAACCTCTACCTCTACCTTTAGCTGGGGTCTCAACAACTACCTCTCATTCTTTACTAGTAGTTGTAGCTCTCATCATAGTCATTTTTTAAGAACATCCAATAACTTAGCACTAACTCAAGTAACTATGCATAATAAAAATTAAAAGATTTTTCTAATAGTCTTTATAGCCTCTAAAAGATAAATAATGAACATTTTCAAATTAATCCTTGAGACTCTACTAGATTTGCCTTGTACACATGTGAGACCTACGAACTTGGAGCTCTGATACAATTTTGTTATGATTCAAACTCGAGTGTGATGGAACTTATCTTAACCCACCGAGACAAGTTATCCTAAGACATTGATTATGCTAGTAAAAGCATAAGTAACAACTAATATAAACCAAATAAGTAGAATAAGTTAAATTGCTAATTTAAAACACCCTAAAGACCTGGTATCACGTGTACAAGCCACTAGAGTATACATAGAACTAAAGAAAATTTAAGACTCATTATACTTATTGATCAAACAAAATAAAAACATAATAAATAAACATGAGGGCCCATCGAAATGACAAGTAACTACCTCTTAAGTCTCTCATGAAATCTTGGACCAAGTATAGAAGAAGGGGAATTAAAAGGATCTGGGCTCGCAACCTACACAAGTATAGAAATGAGGAGCGAGTACCCAAAAACACGATAAAATAATGACTAAAAATAATATTTAAACCTAATAAACCCCATTTTTCGGCTTTCACTGTGTAACACCAAAGTCCGCAATGTGGACTTGTTCCCTCACTGTGTATTTTGCACTTCTAGCTCATCTGACGAATTTTGTACTGTCATGAACCAAGTCCACGAGGTAGACTTATTTCATCGTAGGTCTTTCGCACCTTTTCTACTTTTTTCAAATTTCCAACTGTTATGACACTATCCGCGACATGGAGTTATTCTTTTCCAGTGCTTGTGGGCTTTTTATGCTTTCTTTTTTGTTGGATCCTTCCTTGTTTTTCGGCTATGATCCCGGACAAGCATCCCTATTTAAAATCCTGCAAAATACATTCCAAATGTGCTCTCGGTCGAGGATTAGCATGAAATAGCAAAATTACACTAAAAACACCTAGACTCTATAAATTTATCCTCTAACTAGGCTATGAACATGGATAAATTTTTCTATTGGGCATATAAATATGCCTAAGATCACCACACTTCAAGCTTTGTTTGTCCTCAGACAAATTAAGACATATGCATGCGACTCCCTAGGTAGTATTTCTAAGGAACAAATATTGTCATAGGGGGCTTGTCTAAGAATTTTATACATTTATCCACTCAAATGCTACCACACCTCAAGACCATAGTCAATGATGCACACAGACTCATTCGAAACTTATGTTTTGAGTTATAATTCTTATCAATCCTTTAACAATCTTGTTCCCTCACAAGAAGAATTACCCATGTATACGCACAATAATGGAACACAAAAAATTATGACAATGGGTATAACCACTACTCTTGCTATCCCAAATGATATGTCATGTTTCTTCTAATTCCTATAGGCTTTCCCCTAATATAGGTCCTCACTATCGTAGAAATCTAACTTGAAGGATCACATAGGACTTTTAATTTGGTTGTAATGTAGGCTAAAGGCAGGTGGGTAGTGGTTTTTAGGATATGAATTATTGGCTCAACTCCCAAGTGCTTTAGTTTAGCATGTACTTTCACTTTATACACACTTCTATTTGGTTTTCTCACTATGTCACATCCCCCTTTAACCTTTCCAATTAACATCATCCTTACATCCCTACCCTGGCATGTATTCCTAAAAAGATAAGAAATACTTCTTTTCGCAGCATTGACCTAACCAGGAGTAGATCTGCAATGTAGATTGGTGCAGACCCTCACAGGTTTGGGTTCTAACTTTTCAAAAATATATTTTTCTTCAATACCAAGACCTATCTTGAGGGTACCTTTTCAAGCTTAATTCCTTTCATTTTTTCCATGCTAAATCTCTTAGGATCTTAGGATCAAAGTTATGGTTTAAGAAAGAAAGGGATTCGACTTATAATGTGGTTGTCTAAAGAAACAAGGCTAAGACTCAAAAAGGGCTAACTAGGGATAAAATACGCTATGGTAGTTTCAAAAGAAGGTCTAAAATAAGGTTACCAAAGAAATTCTAGATCCCATCCTCCAAATTCTACTTCTACCTAGTTAAGTCCACATACAGGGAAATTCTAGCAATTATCGCAACATAGACATACAGTTAAGGTCACTCTCTCATGGAATACTTTCATCAAAGGATCAATATCATTATAACCATCATATACATTCTCATGAATTCAAAATTAAGTATACATAAATAGATGCGAAATTGAAGATGTGGGTCATTCAAATTTTTTAATTTTTTAAAAGCATGCCCACTACGCAACATTGCATCATTCATATCTACCGACACTATATGAGACACACAATGACGAATACCCTCATAACGGTCATCATCCATCCATCATAGGTCTCCGTCACTTAACTATGACTATGCAAAAATGGGTTATCAACATAACTCAACATCAATCACATCATCGAAAATGTCATGCAACATAATTCAACATTAACTACTTAAATCAAAACATCATGCCATGATTAACTTAATTACAACCCAATCAAAATTTAAAAACAAAATTAACAATATTGTCTTAACTAAACATAAAGGAATAAAAAGTAAAGCATTGTCTAGATTATACATGGATAGAATAGAAAGACAGCATCATAATCATCAAAACAACCCCCACCCCACACTTAAAAGATTGCACTGCCCTTAGTTCCAAAATATGCCAATTTTGTGACGATGGGGTCCGATACTCAATCTTCCATCTCAGGCACTGGAAGTTAAGGGTCTCCATAGATGTGCAAAGGTGGCTCATCATCTGGCTCATCCTCATACTTGACATCTGATGTCTCCCTGGTATGCTCGGGATCAGTGGGGATATCTTCATCCACTGGCTCAAAGAAGCGAGGTCCAATCCCCAGTACCGGTTTAGCATGATCATTAAGAGGGTACTAGAGCTTGACTTAATGGAGCTCCTAATCAGTCTAAAGGTGGCCACCAGTCCGGTGGCAAAGTATCTCAAAACCATATGTCTTCCCTATGATCAATTCATCCCTATGCGCTCTCTCTTGTATAGTAGGCCCATTGTGACATTCAACCTTTTTATATTAGTGACACAATAGGGCAATGCCTAAATTTGGGACCAATAGTCTAATGGATCCTCAAGGATACCTGCATGCTTGCATAGCATAGTAAATTAAGCCACCAAATGTGTACCTATGTCCCTTGTGCACCGAGCCTTCTGCATGGATGACTTCAATATGGCCCTAAAGTTAACCACCTCTCTAGTTATCAGAACATAACTAAGCAAGCCCGGTCCCGAGTGACCTTAGTGAAGTGAAGGTCGGGTATAGGAGCATACATCACAATCTTCATCCACACCCTGACATCCCTGTTTATATGGGCAACCAAGAATGATAAGTGATAATTTCTATACCCGTGCCTAATCCAATAGGCCATAAAGGTGGGGCCAACTAAAGTGTGCCTCATGGATAAGTAGGGAGGCTAAATTTGAAGCTTATTCATGGGACTCAAAGTCACATCCAAAGTCCTGAGGATGCTATTTATGGCTATTAGGGACATGTTAACTTCAACCCCTCGTACCATCACAATTTGAGTCCTACCATCTGCCTATAGGTTGGCATACAACTCGCACACCAAACTAAGGTTGCACACCAATGGATCCACAAAAACAAACCCCATTTGGTACTCCAGTATACGCTCCAAGATGCGGGAAACGTCTTGGGCTAGTTGTCCTGATAAATCGGAATATCAGAGAAGTACTTGCCCTCAATATAAGACTTATACCATCTCTTTCCATGCTAGAGGACCGCACTAGCCTGAACATTAGGCATTGGCCCCATGGCACTGGGGGGATGGGGGTACTTGGTCATATAGATGGATGAGAAAATCAACTAAAATGTAGTCAGAGCAAGGAGGCATCGCAAAATTTAGGTTGGAAATTGAGTGGGGGTGAAGAAGTAAGGTGAAATTGGGAGAAGAATTGAGAAATTAGGGTTTGGTCCACGTTAAAAGGGTTAAAGGGGGGAGGGGGGTAAAAGTGTAAATTTATAAAAACTAGGATTGGAGTAAATTCGCATTAAAATAAATTGGCCCCCAATGCGGACCTGTTGCAGACATATAATTTTTTTTTTTTTGCAATTTTTGCCTTTACCTGAAAATGAACCAAGCTGAAACAGGTCTGTGATGCAGACTTGTCATGGAACCTTCTAGTTTGGGAAAATTTTAGGGCCCAAAAAAATTTATTTTTTAACCGTCGAACCTCAGAAAAATTCCTGAACACTAGGGTATGTGCTAAAATATGAAAACAAGTCAATTTGACCAAGAAGAATCCAAAAATACTCAACGAATCAATGGGAATAGAAATTGACCAAAAACTGCCCACAAAGTGACCAAGTCCTTCATGCGGACTTGTCGCAGACTGGCACTTTGTGTCAGTTGACACTTTTTTACGATGATTTTTTTTTAGTTTTTTTAATTCCTACACTAAGAACTAAAATATGCAAAATTAAAAATATCTCACCACGGATTGCCTCCCATGTAGCACCTAATTTACCATCGCAATATAATATTGCCTCAATTTTTTCATTCATTGGCAAAGTTAATGGTCTCCTCTTCACAATTCATGCCAACACCACAGTAGTGTTTAAATCTTTTCCCATTAACCAAGAATGAGGTATTCTTGGTCTCATTCTATAGCTTGACAGCACTGTGAGGCATCATACACACAACTTCTAAGGGTCCACTCCACTTGGACCTCAATTTCCTTGGGAAAAGTTTTAAATGAGAGTTGAAAAGAAGTAATTTTTTCCCAGGTTCAAAGGTGCGCTTGACGATGTGAAGATCATGTCATTTCTTTATAGAGCTTGGAATTCTCGTACGCCTAAAGTCTGAACTCATCTAACTCCAATTGCTTCAAGTGCTTGTAACCTGCGAACTCTGAGTCAAGATTTAGATTTTTAATAGCCCAATATGCCTAATTTTATAGCTCAACAAGTAGGTGACAAGACTTCCCAAAGACCATTTTGTATGGTAAAGTGCCAATTAGAGTCTTGTATCTATTTTGTAGGCTCATAGAGCCTCATCTAGATTTAGTGCCCAATCCTTTCGTAAAACATTGACTATTTTCTACAGGATTCACTTGATCTTATGATTAAACACCTTAACCTATCTGTTTGTCTATGGACGATAGGTTATGGCTACTTTGTGTTTAACTCCATACTTTGCTAGCAGATTTTTCACGATTTGGTTGATAGGGTATGCCCCTCCATCACTGATTCTAGATCATGGAGTCCCAAACCTTGTGAAGACGTGCTTCTTTAGAAATTTACTCACTACCTTAGAGTCGTTAGTGGGTAGAGCAACAACCTCTACCTATTTGGACACATAGTCCATAACCACAAGTATATCCTGGTTTATGAATGATGGTGGGAATGGTCCCATGAAGTCCATCCCCCAAATATCAAAGATCTAAACCTCCAGGATGTTGTTAAGAGGCATATCATGCCTCCTAGATATGGACCCAGTCCATTAGCATGCATCACATTTTCTGACAAAATTGATAGCATCTTTGAAAAGAGTAGGCCAAGAAAAATTAGATTGTAATACCTTATGAGCAGTTCTCTCTCCTTGATAGGGTAAAGCATGGTAGTGCTCAAGCACCTGACATGTCTCAAACTCAGGCACACTTCTCCTGACCATTCTATCATAACCCTATTTGAAGAGACAAGGTTCATCCTTTACATACGACCTTGCTTCATGGGCCAACCTTTTTTTCTGCTGGCTTGTTGCATCAGGTGGGAACACCTCACTCACTAAGTAGTTCATAATATCAGCATACCATGGCAACTTCTCAATCTCCAAAGCCTAGAGTTACTTCATCTAGAAATTCCTTCTTGATTTACCCTTGATCCCCAATGTGGGTGTCATCTTCTAACCTCTATAAGTGATATGAAATCTAGTTTTCACACCCTTTTTTGTCCTTAATTTGAATATCAAACTATTGAATAGGAGAATCCACCTGATTAGCCTAGGATTTGCATCCTTCTTGATGAATAGGTACCTCAGTGCTACATGATCAGTGAATACAATCACCTTATTACCCACCAAGTAGGAGTAAAACTTATCAAAAGCAAATACCAATGCCAACATCTTCTTTTCTATCACTGTATAATTACACTATGTTGTGTCGAAGGTTTTACTAACTTAGTATATAGAATGGAAGATCTTATCCTTTCTCTGACCTAGGATTGCTCCCATTACTATATCACTATCATCGCACATCAATTTGAATGGGAGCTCCCAATTAGGAGCCATCAGAATGAAAGCTTTTACCAACCTTTACTTTAAGGCCTCAATAGTCTACAAACAAGGAGCATCAAATTTGAACTCTACCTCCTTTTCCAGTAGTGCGCACAAAGACTTTGAGATCTTGGAGAAGTCTTTAATGAATCGCCAATAGAACCCCGCATGGCCCAGAAAGCTTCTGTCACCTCTACCTGAAATAGGTGGAGGTAGTTTCTCAATCACCTCTACCTTAGCTCTGCCAACCTCCAGACCCTGTTTGGATACTTTATGACCCAAGATCATTCCTTCCTTTACTAGGAAATGACACTAAACCTAGTTCAGGACAAGATTAGTCTTGTCACAATGGGCTAATACTTTGTCCTAATTCTCTAAGAAAATATCAAATGACTCCCCAAACACTGATAAGTCACCCATGAAGATCTATACAAAATCCTCCACCATGTTATGGAAAATGGCCATCATGTACCTCTGGAATGTGGCAGGTGTATTGCACAAACCAAAGGGCCTTCACTTGAATGGATACATTCTATAGGGACATGTGAAGGTTTTTTTCTATTGGTCCTCAAGGGCAATGTTTATTTGGTTATAACCTGAGTACCCATCCAAGAAGTAATAATACTCTTGCCCAGTTAATCTATTTAGCATCTGATCAATGAATAACGTTGGGTAGTGATATTTTCTGGTGGGATCATTGAGTCTGTGATAGTCCATGCAGATTCGCCACCCAGTGACCATCCTAGTAGGGATGAGATCATTTTTCTCATTAGTAACCACAGTCATCCCTCCCTTATTTGGGATGCACTAAGCTTGGCTCACCCACTTGCTTGCGGAGATAGGGTATATGGTCCCAGCATCCAGCCACTTGATTATTTCCTTTTTTATTACCTCTTTCATGACTGGGTTCAGTCTCATATGTGGTTGGGCTACCAATTTGTGACCCTCTTCTATGAATATCCAGTGCATGCATAGGGCTGGGTTAATACCATGAAGATCAGATATCTGTCAGCCCATGTCCCTCTTTCTCCTTTTCAAGACAGCAACAACCATATCAACCAGGCTGAAGACAAGGAAGCGGACAACATTACTAGTAAAGTCTTATTGACACCAAGGAAGACATACTTGAAATGGGAGGGAAGTGGTTTCAAATCTAACAAGGGAGATTCTTTAATGGATGGTTTAGGTAAAGGACCCAACAACTATCCAATGGCTCCACCAACTTTTTCAACATACTGATATTGGGGATATTCATCATACATATTATCTCATTAGCCTCAGGATCAGCCTCCATCTCTTGATTTAGCAACACTTTTTCTAGAAGGTCTCTGGTCTTAATCTAATGGATTGCAACCTCTGCATTTATCACTGTGATAGCTACCAAATCATCATATAAGGCAGGTAGCTTCAAATCTTGGTAGACATCAAAGATCTCTACCTTGTCATGAGCTCTCATATTTAAGCGCCCGACCATAACATCAATCAATGCCTCTCCTGTTTCCAAGAATGGGTACCCTAGAATAAATGAGACTTCTACTTGGACTAAGATATCTTCTATAATCTCGTCTGACCTAGTCATCGAATGATCTGCAAGAAGAAGCAAGATTGTAGTTGGTCTTGGGTCTCCCAGACCCAACTTTTTGAACATAGATATAGGCATCAGATTGATGCTAGCACCCAGATCACACAATCCTCTTGCATTGAGACAACTTCCAATTGTAATTTGGATAGTGAAGCTCCTAGGATCCTTCAGTTTTATAGGCAACTTCACTTTATTCAGGATCCTTCAGTTTTATAGGCAATCCTGCTCTTGTTGTACACAATATCTTTCATATACTTGGTATATTTTGGGATCCTCTGTAAAACAACAATTAAAGGTAAGTTAATATGTACCTATTTCAGTAGTTTGATGAACTTCTCAATGCACCCATCCTCTTTTTTTTTTTTAACTTTTGTGGAAATGGAGGAAGAGGCTTTGTCCTTGGTTCAGTCTCAATATTTGGAGGGCTAAGATTGATAGACTCATCTTCTTTCTCAATATTTGGGTTGTCCCTGCTGTTCTTATTTGGGACAAATTCTTCCATAGGTTTGCCACTCCTTGTACTCACTGCATTTATCTGCTTTGGATTTGGATCAAGTATTAACTAGAAAGCCACCTTATGGTTTAAAATTTTGTGCACTTGCAAGTCGCCCAAATTGCTTTTCAAGATTCTAAATAGAAAGCTGATTTTGATGAACATCTGCAACCGACTTAGGTTGATCTGTTGTAGACTTCTGTTGGTGTTCCATGATCTGTTTAAACATCTCATCAGTGCTCATATGTATAATCTTGGCTAACTATTATCCCTAATTACATGGATACCTACCACCTTGTGGTTTATACTGAGGGGGTCCTTGATTCTGCTGGTTACTACCCCAAGAAAAGTTAGGATGATTTCTCCAATTGGGGTTGTAAGTATTTCTATATCCCTTAGGGCCTCCTCCTCATGGCGCATTACCCACAAAGTTGACGGACTCTAGATTAGAGTTGCAATAATCAGTTGTATGCTCACCACTTCCATACACCTCACACCAAGAAGGTTGTATTGTTGGACCATATTTATTGGAGCTTGTTATTGTCCTAAATCCAGGTTGTTGAAATGGGTGGTCAACATATTCTACATAGCTAACCCTTATGCTTGTAAAGTTGTCATAGTGTCAACTTCTAACACACCTGCTTGCTTTTGTACCACAGGTCTCCTTGATCCACCATTCCATTCTTGATTTCCCTGTGTAATATGATTCAACAAAGCATAAAGCTCCTCATATGTCTTTTCCAAAGCTTGTCCATTAATAGCAGAATCAAGTAAGATCTTGGTATTGGGTTCCAATCCTTCAATAAATGTATAGAACAATACCTTAATAGCTTGGTGGTGATGAGGGTAGTTCACAAGTAATGATTTGAACCTGTCCCAATCTTGGTACAAGTTCTCCCCTAGCTTTTGTTTGAACCTCAAGAAGTCACTCCTAAGTTTAGTTGTTTTCCCAGATAGGAAAAATCTTATTAAGAACTTCCTCGCCAGGTCATCCCAAGAAGTAATAGAATTAGGTGGCTTAAACTGCAACCACCTTTTTACTTCCCTAAGTAGTGAGAAGGGAAACAAACTCAACCTCACATAATTTGAAGACACCCCATGAGGAATGTAGGTATCCCTGATCTCCAAGAAGTTCTGAAGATGGACTTCAGGATCTTCAAATGACAATCCTATAAACTAACCGGTAGAGTACAAAAGTTGCACCATATTCTTCTTGAGCTCAAATCTAACACCCAAAGGTAGTTTTTGAATGTTGTTGGTAATATTAGTAGCCCATGGGATTGCCACATCTCAAACTAGTTTACCTATCATTGGTCTAGGAATAAGGTCAATGACTAGTTTTACCCTTTTCTTATCTTCTTCCTGCTCTTCTTTGTCGATGATAAAAATAGGTGGGATTCAATATAGTAGTCATGCCTTCCTTCTACTTTATCGAAAATAAGGTTTTGGTTCTACCAATGGATCAGATTGAATTCCTGCAATAAAAACACGGCTAAGATCAATAATGGTCAACACTACAAAACAAATCAACTTCTAAAAAATAGCCAATTGTCAACTTAAAGTCCCATGTAATGGTGCCAAAAACTTATTGCTTCCCTCGAGCATGCAATTGTACGCGATCTACTTAAGTAACATAGTGAATCTAAGAGAGACGGGATATCGAACTCAAGGACTTTAGTTCACTTTCAATTATTATCAAAATAAAAACTATGCAATGTGTGTTGTGTAAGAAAAGATGATGATTATTTATTTCTACTAAATTATTAAAACTAAACTAACTAACTATGATGATTTCTTTGCTAAAACTTTACCAAATTATACGAGATTCTAGGACTGTAATCATTTCGACAGATGCTCTAGCCTCAATTCCTATGATTATTCATAGGTCTTCTAATACTGATTTACAAGGTTTAATTTACCAAGCATGGTCTTTCAACCTCTACTTTCCTATACTCATTGATGGCCTAACTACATTGTTGAGTGGGGATAAGCATGACCAATGAAAGTGTATTAAATCTATCTTCTTGTGTTATTAACCAACCAAGGTGTATGGGTAGGTGTCACAAGTCTCTCATACATGAATCATCCGACTTTCCTAGAACAAATAAGCTCTCTATACCTTGTGTTTTATCCCCTCAACGTCTTTTGAATCCAAGGAAGACAACAAGTGTATTTCATGGTTGACCAGACTATAAAATATAGATGAAAGGAATGTAGGAGTATTTAAATGAAAATACATTCATAAATCGTAGAAAATAAAGTCTAGAACATAGTTTATGGCTACAATCCCAGAATATGAAAAATTAGTCATGCATTATTTGTATCAAACACAAAATTAGTCTAAGAAACATTCAAAGAATGGATTTAAAGAAAGATGAAAGAAATAACCCTAGGATGAAGTTCTTCATCTCTCTTCTCTGTCCTAGCAAATAAGTCATCATAAAATAATGAATAAAAATAGTATTTAAACCTAAGAAATCTCATTTTTTAACTTTCACTGTGCAACACCAAAGTTCATGATGTGGACTTGTTCCCCCACTGTGTATTTTGCACTTTTAGCTCATCCAGTGAATTTTGTACTGTCATGAACCAAGTCCGTGATGCAAACTTGTACTATCATGAACCAAGTCCATGATGCGATGGATCCTGCTTTCATCTAGCTTATATGTCATATTGAGAATGTCTTTTATTTTCATTGAGGGTGATCTTGGGATATGCTATGCCCTTTCTTAGTCAATAATTTAGAGGCTTGTTGGAATAATATATTACTTTGGTTTGTGTCCCCTATGACTTTCATGTTTCAGTTATGATTTCATCTGAATTTCTGCTTATGTAGTTTTTTTATTACCTTGAATGCTTATGATATGCTAAGAAGGCTAGTTTGGGGTTCTTCAGGGATCTCATTTGTTATATTACACGAAGGGTCTAGCTTGGATCGTGATAAAATTGGTGTCAAAGCCCTAGGTTTTGAAATGGCCCTCGAAGTCAACATGACACATCAAGTAGAGTTTTATTCATGGGTGTAAAGAGCACCACATCTATAAATAGGAGGCTATGATTCATGACATGCCATAGAATGTATCTTAAGGCTTCCTAACTCTAACAATTATTCCTTATGCCTTTACAGAAAATGCCTACAAGAAGAGTACCCCAGCCAAGAGGGGTATGTGCTAATGAGCACCCAATTCCTCATGATCCTTTTTGGAGCATGTCACCAATGCTAAATTCTAGACCACTATTGTTATGTTGGCCCGGGCTATGACTACCTAGGATGAATAAGGTGTGGATCCTCCTCCTCATGTTTCTACCCCAGCAACTAGGTTGAGGGATTTTTCTCGGATGAACACTCTTAAATTTTACAGTTCTAAGGTAGATGTAGATGCCCATAAGTTCATCGATGAGTTGTATAAGGCGTTGGCTATCATAAGAGTGACTTCAGAAGAAAAGGAAGAATTGGTCGCTTATCAAGTCAAGGGAGTGGCCTAAGTATGGTTCACTCAATGGGTATCTGAGAGGGTGGATGAAGGTCTAATTGGTTGAAAAGAGTTTAAGTATACATTCTTGGACTACTTTTCCCATTTGAGCTTCAAGAAGCAAAACTAACTAATTTAATCAACCTCAAGCATGGAAATATGAGTGTGAGGGGGGTATGCCCTCAAGGTTCCTAAGATTTCCTAGTATGCTCCATCATTAGTATAGATTCTCATACCAAGATAAACAAGTTCATTTCAGGAGTATCAGACTTGCTCACCAAAGAATGCTGGACTATTATGCTTATGAAGGATATGGACATCTCTCGACTTATGACTTATGCTGGGAAGATTGAAGGTGAGAAGCTCAAGGAGAGAAGGGTGAGATAGTCTAAAAGGGACTAGTTTAAGGATGGGTTCTCTACTAAATCCAGTGATAGTAATAATTATCCTCAACAAGGCCAAAGGTTTCAAGGTCAAAGGTCATTTCATGCATTGAATCAGAGGTTTGACAAGGATAGGGTGTCATACCCTAAGGTTCAAGGAGGTGGTGGACAAAGCTTACCAAGGTACACCATTTGTGGGAAGAACTATGGAGGTAGGTGTTTGGCCAATTCTAGTTCTTGCTATGGTTGTGGTAAAATAGGTCACAAGTTATCTGAGTGTGCAAATGTGGCAAACAAGGGTCAAGAAGGTTGTCCCTAAGGACAGGTTACTCCGGGTGGTCAAGGGCAATAGAGGGTCCAACAAGTAGCACTCAACTCAACAACAGATTTTATGCCCGTTATGCTAGATAAGAGGTGGAAGAGATTCTTGATGTGGTTACAAGTATATTGAAGGTCTTTAACTTTGATGTGTATACATTGCCTAATATAGGTGCCAATTTATCTTTTGTCACTCCTTTCCTATATACTAAGTTTGATATAAGTCCTAAAACCTTGTTAAAGCCCTTCTCAATCTATACTCCCATGGGTCAGTCAGTTGTAGCCTGAATAGTCTATTGGAGTTATCCTATGTCAGTATTGTATAAAGTCATTACTTGTGATCTTGTTGAACTTGAGATGGTTGATTTGGATGTTATTCTCGGGATGGATTGGCTTCATATTTCTATGACTACAAAGATTGTAGGACCTGTAAGGTTAAATTTCGATTCCTGAACAAACCTATTCTTGAGTGGGTAGGTACTCAGCGTTCAAAGGACGATGATGAGTCACGCAAATGCTCATCATTTGAACGTTTCTAGCTAAAATCTTTGTGAATTCTCAAGAAAATTGTTACATTTAATGTTTGTGTAGTATAATGTGCAGAAAAAGCAGGCTAAGCATGATAAAAGAGCAATCTGGAGCAAACTGTACCAAAACGGATAGTCTCACAGACCGTTTAATGTTTAACGGGCCCTGGGACTAGCCGTTAAACACAACAGAAAGGGCTTGTGCAGAAAAGAAGCAAAAATGGGCTAAGTGTGATTATGAGAGGATCAACGGTCCATCTAAATGTCAACGGGTCGTGTACTGAGTCGTTAAACACAACAGAATGCTGGCCAAGCAACTGGTGCAGATTTGAAGCTAAGTGAGATTACACGGAAAGATTGACGGACCGTTGGACATTTAACGGGCCGTCTACCGGGGCGTCAAACATCACAGAAGCTGAGCCAAGTTGCTGTATGAAAAATAGGCCAAGGCA
>JBCEWC010008466.1:0-19927 GCA_038996855.1 Solanum aculeatissimum | reverse complement strand
CACGGATCCCACACCCACACCCATGTCGTGTCGACACGGGTGCGGCATCAAAAGTGAAGAGTCCGAGCAACTTAGGTGGTCACTATTTGGTAGTCAAACTCCAAACTTGCAAACGTTTGTCATGAAAGTGTTAAGTCTAACTTGTAGCTCATCCGGATGTGAGTGAAATTGGAGTGTGTATGAACACATAAGAAGAAGAATATTTTATATCCTAATATCCATATTATATTATTATTAGTACTTGTTAGTTAATATCTACTACTTATGTGCAGATTCATTCTAAAAGGAAAAATAGGCTTGCACTACTGCGTCTCAATGATCTAGTGTACATTAAGTGCAATAGAACATTGAAACGTCGTTATGATGCTCGTGATAAATGGTTGGTTGAAGGCCTTGAAGATCAAGAAGAAAAACTAGTATATGAGGAAGGTGATCTTACTTGGGGTACAATTGCTACGGCTATTGAAGCTGATGAGAGCACCTATGGTCTTAGGAGAATTCCTTCAAGATCAATGGTACTTGACAAGGGCAAAGGAGTACAAACTACAACTTCAAGTTCAAGTAGGAAACGAGCACTAATCAATGAAGAATCCGAGGAGGAAGAGGGAGAGGAGCAATATAATCAAAATGAAATTAATGTTGATCTTCAAGATGTTGATAATCTTGAAGAAGAATAGACTTCTCGTATTGTTTGTCAATCTAGACTTTTAGTATCTATTATTAGTTTGTCTTTTTGGATTGAAATATTTGTTGATATATGTTATTGCTATTGAGATTTTGGATATTTATATATGCAATTAAATATTCTAAGATTTTGGTATAAATTGGCGCCTTAATTCAAAAAGGCGAGTGCCTCGCCGCATGGCGAGGCAAAGCCTTGTCGCCGTCCAAAACACTAGGCTAAGTGTTGGTAGTGCAACAAGGTGTTCAAGCTACTTGAGTGTTGGCAAGGGAGCTTGGATGTAGTGACCAAGGATGCTGGAGTGATGGCTAAGCAAAACTTCGGCACAAGGCAAGGCAAGGCACAGGCAAGGCAGTGGCGTCGACAAGGCAATATGTTGCTTGACAAGACTAAGGCTTGGCAAGTGTGTTGGCTTGACAAGGCAATGCTGTGGGATTTGACGATGGAAAGACAATGTTGATTCATGTGTGGGCAAAGTGCTGGAAACAAGTCAAAAATAAAACTAAGTATTGGAAGGCAGCAAAAAATATTCTAGGTGTTGGGCAAGGTGTAAATTCGCCTAAGGCATGAAGGCATGTGCGTGGCACATGTATGGCTTAGTTTAAATTCGAATTTATGTACTAACTGTTGGAATATTATTGTTGTAATGTTAGTTAATTTTTTATAAGAGTAAGCGGAAAGCCATGTGCCAAGCACATATGCAGATTTTAACTGCCTTATCCTTTTGTAACTTCCATGTGCAGTCTTTTTATATGGGGCTAAAAGACGTCTAAGGCATTGGAGTGTGTTCTATGCCTAAGATTCGTGAGGCCTTTTCCTTTGTTGTTGAGATATCAATAAAAGGTTGGGAAGCATTCCTGTAAATTGTTCTAAGTGTTCATTATGTTCTTGCTGCCTAAAACGTGAAACAGTCTAAGTGTTAGACAGTGTGGTGTTGTGTAAGTTTGTAAGTGTTGCAGGCTGCCAGCAAGATCACTCCAAAATTTCAAGCTGTAAAAATTAAATTCAACTGAACAATTTTTAATAAAATATCAAACTTTTTAACCATGATTATTAATTTCTACGACAACTTACGTAAGATACAAGTCAAACGAACAATTTAAACTTCACGTTTAATCAAATGGTGTCACATGAAAACTATGTAAAGGGTATAATCTTCAAACTACTGTTTGAGATCGTCTAACTCCATTAGTACGGTCTATTTCCAAAATCAAGTCTAGAATCACATTAGGAAATAGAGCAGCTTAAAGAGAGCATACTCCTTCCAAAGGAGTCACAAGCAGCCAAAATGTATCACCATTTGACTCAAGCTCAGCACAACAAATTTCTAAAAACGTAAGGATATATATGGAAAGGTGCCTATTTATGTATAAATGAGACAGTTTCAAGAAATAAGGAAAAGGATATGGGAACACATCGTGTCCATGCATAATACATGCTATTCATAAGTAAATGAATACCTAAAATAAATCAACTTCATCAAACTTTTCCCATTTTTTTGGATGAAGAATTTTATCAGAGTTTATGGCATAAAATTAAAGAAAAAGGTACACCTTAAAAGTTCTTAAAGAGAATGTCTTAGACCTAAAATCATATGAACAACAACAACATACTCAGTAAAATCCCACAAGTGGGAAGGGTAGAATGCACACAAACCTGACCACTACCTTGTGGAGGTAGAGAGGTTATTTGCAAAGACCCTTGGCTCAAGTGCAACAAATTCACGTACAAAGAAGATAGAGACAATGACAAAAACATAGCAAGTAATAACAAAATAGTGCGATAATAGAAATATCAAAACAAGAACTACAATCATAAATCATATATCATATATAAAAGAGAATGCTAGTCTCGCCTACGTGACACTCTCACATAATTCTTATTTATCTTTTTCTTAAATAATTCAATATTTTAAAAATTAATTAAATAGTCCACCAAAAGCTAAAAAAAAACACTGTTTCTGATTAAACAATACTTTAGTCTGTCACAACCATTCGAAAAAGTCACAACTTTTCAAAAAAGTCTAACTCCTTGAAAAAGCCACCACCTTTTGAAAAAGTCACAATCCTTCCATATGAAAAATCATTTACTTTTAATATAATATAATATAATTAAATAAATATTATAAAAAAATACTAAATTGATCTTTAAGTTGGAGGTATTATAGTAATCTCTTTACTAAATTCACAACCCTTCGGAAAAGTCACGATCCTTTGGAAAAGTCAACCATTCAAAAAAGTCACAATTTTTCAAAAAAGTCACAACCCTTAGGAAAAGTCACAACCCTTCGAAAAAGTCACAAGTCTTCGAAAAAGTCACAACCCTTCGAAAAGTCACAACCATTCGAAAAAGTCATAACTCTTCCAAAAAGTCACATTTTTTCGAAAAAGTCACAATTCTTCAATGTGAAAAATTATCCGCTTTCAATATAATATAATATACAACAACATACCTAGTGAAATCCTACAAGTGGGGTCTGGGGAGAATAAAATGTACGCATACCTTACCACTACCTCATAGAGATAGAGAGGTTGTTTCCGAAATATAATATAATGTAATTAAATAAATATAATATGAAATATAAAATATATACTAAATTGATTTTTAAGTTGGGCGTATTATCGCAACCTCTTTAGAAAAGTACAACCCTTCAGAAAAGTCAAAACCTTTCGAAAAAGTCACAGCTCCTTGAAAAAGTCATAGCCTTTCGAAAAAGTCGCAATCCTTCAATGTGAAAAATTATTTGTTTTCAATATAATATAATATAATTAAATAAATATAATATACAATATAAAAAAAATACTAAATTGATTTTTAAATTGGGGGTATTATAGTAATTTAGCATTCAAGTTACGGAGTTCAAGCACTATTGAAAAATCAATTATATCGAGAAATAATGTTATAATCCAAAAATATAATTGAAGATAACTAGAACTTTAGCAATATTACATTAATAAAAGTTGTTGAGATAAATTTATAATGCTAAATTTTCTATATAGAAAGAACTTAATAACTTTAGAGTATTTTATTAATTTTAATATTAAGATATATAAATTTAATTTGAATACTTATGACCGCGCAAAGTGTGGGCTAATTACCTAGTAGTACTAGTATAACAACAATGACAAATACCAACTACCCTAAGCAAGATAACACTACACTACCTACTAACATTCTACCCTAACACGTGTTCTCCACACCCTCCTATATATGGTCATGTCCTTGGTAACCTAAAATTGGATCATCTTGTATTATCACCTCTCCCCATACTTTTTCGGCTTACCTTTACCTCTCCTCATTCCTTGTATAACCAACCTCTCACACCTCCTCACTGGTGCATCTCCTCTTCACATATCCAAACCATCTCAGTCTCGCTTCCCTCATCTTGTCCACCACCGAGACCACTCTCACCTTACTACGAATATCATCATTTCTAACCTTATCGCTCCTACTATGACCATACATCCACCACAACATACTCATATCTGCAACATGCATCTTCTAGACAGAAATTTTGTACTGGCTAACACTATCATATGAAGCAAAGTTATTTAATTAGACATTCTCTTGGGACCAAGAGGACCTAGCAACAAATAGAACACAACAACAATAGTTAAGCCTTAGTCCCAAACAAGTCAGGGTCACTATATAAATCCTTTATTTATGCTCATTTCTTATCATCATCGCACTAGCTCTCTCTATGTTTTGGTGAGGAAGACGGGTTTCTTCTTGGACAGACGCGATTTGACTCTGAGGTCGTCCACTGACCAATTCCTGCTTCTTTCAGATATGTTTGTAATTTTAAAAAGTCCGGAGCAAATAGGATCAGCTTGGGGAAGAAGAGAAGTTGAGTAGTTAGGAACTATCTATAAAGCACATTAGTCGAACAGTTAGCTAGGGCAGAAGAGATCTTATGGAAGCAGAAGTCATAGTGTTGGTGGTTAAAGCAGGGAGCTAGAAATACCAAGTACTTTCAAAGAAATTTTCAGCTCTCACAGAAGGTAAATTGTATTATAGTCTGCACGTGGAGGATGACATAATTGAGGATAAAGAGCCAATAAAGAAGGTGAACTAGATTTCAATCAAGACCGGTATATTGACAATGAAAATTGGAGACTCAATGTGACGTTTGAAGGTCTGGGAAGTCTCGACAATGAGGATAGGGCAGCTTTGGAGAGTCCCTTTGCAGAAGAAGTAGTCTTGAATGCCATCAACTCTTGTGCCCCCCTGACAAGAGTCCTAGTCCAGATGGTTTTACTATGGCATTCTACCAAAAGTGTTGGGGCACCATTAACCAGGATGTCATGAGCACCTGCGTTCACTTCAACAATTAACTGCCATGCAGTGAAGTCTTTTAAAGCTTCTTTCATATCTGGCATTCCTAAAAGAAAGGGCGCAACTGAACTGAAGGACTTCAGAACTATCAGCCTCACTGGTAATGTTTACAAAATTGTGGCTAAGGTGCTAGCACAGACACTTAAAAGGATGATGGGAAATTAGTTTCAGGCTACCAGAATGCCTGACATCTGGAACGGCTTGAAATTGGGGAAGTCCAAAAAGTCTTCATTAACATAAAAAGACATCTTTGTCTGCATCTGTTTCATAGCCAAAAAATTTATTAACCATTATGAAATCATGTTAAAGTTATTTCTATTACTCCCACTGGTGGTGGAAATAGAACATAGTCTTGTAACTATTGGAATAAAATAGTTATTGGATCATATAAAAGAGTTAAAAGCATATCTTTTAAGATTATCTGGTCATGGAGTTCAAGTGTGTAAAGAAATTAATGGTGATATATTTGCGGCTTTATATCCTAGGTTGTCAGTATTCGTCATATATATGTTGATTTTTTTTAATCGTATTTACACACTATCATGTACTTTTTGTTATTAGTTGTTCTTCCCGTGTCCTTTCTTTTCCTTTCCCTTCCCTTTTTTTCATATCTAGTTATTCTGCTTATGGGTTTTTGAGACGTTCCCAGGAAACAACCTCTCTACCTCTGAGGAAGTGGTAAGGTTTGCGTACATTCTACCCTCCCCAGATCCCACTTGTGGGATTCCACTGAGGTATGTTGTTGTCATTGTGGTAGATGGAGCATGAACAAGTGGAAAGAAAAAGATCATCCATTCAAGTTGATGCAAGAAAAAGAACTGATTATGTATTACTATCGGAGGGCACTGATTTATATCAACACAAAAAAAAGAAAGTTTTCAGAGAGTCGAGCTACAGGGAAATCCTTCCGGATCTGTGAGAGAAATACTGCCAACAAAATAGCAGCTAGAATGTTCTACGCACTAGGTTTATCTTCAATTTTGCAAACTCTCCCTATTTCAAACAATATTCAAAGTTTTTAGCTGAAAATTTCATTCCCAGCTATATTCCCGCATCATATAATATGTTGAGAGCAACTCTTTTGGCTCAAGAAAAGACTCACACAGATAGAAAGTTGCAACCAATTAAATATACAAGGAAAAAGAAAGGGTCGTCGATTTGTTTGGATGGATGATCAAACACTAAAAGATGACCCTTGTTCAATATAATGGCATAATCTAGTGAGGGTCCAATATTTTTAAATTTAATCAAAGATTCAAATCTAGTGGGATAATAGATGGAGAATATATTGCTAAATTGTGTATAGAAGCAATAGAAAATGTAGTCCAACTAATGTTGTTCAAGTTATTATAGATAACACAAGTAATATGAAACTTGTTCGTTCTATCATAGAGCAAAAATTTCCTCGTATATTTTGGACTCTGTGTGTTGTTCATTATTTGAATCTAGCTTTGAAAAGTATGTGTCAGCCTTTGGATAAATCACCTCACTTTACTAATTGCAAATGGATTTAGAGCTACTTAGTGAAGTGACTCTAAAAGATTTTAGAGTTGCGTCACTTTTGAAGAACTTTATTGTGAAACATGACTTGGCACATGCAATTTTTCAAAAACATTCAAATTTGTTTTTATTGAAAGTTGGTGAAAAAAGATTTGCCTCAAACATTATTATGACCAACCGTTTTCGCAAAGCAAAATCATCTTTAGAGAAGGAAGATGGTCATGAATGATGAATGGAAGAATTATAAAGGGCATAGGAAATTGAAGCCAAAACCCGTGAAATAAAGTCCCTTATAATGAATAATGAGAAGTGGGATAGTATAGACTACTTTTTGAAATTTACGAAACCAATTGTGGATATGCTTAGAAGTGCCGATGTTGATCCAAAATTACATCTCATTTATGATATGTAAGACTCAATGATGGAGAAGGTTAATAAAATAATCTTGAGCATGAGAGGAAAGATCTCATTTTTCCGGCCAATCAAACTTTCTTGATATTATTTCTGGTATTCTTATGGCTGGATGGAACAAAAGCAAAATTGTATGATACGTTCTTTGGTTCTAAAATACTATCATGAATCATGGGTTCAGGGAGAGAACGGGATTTGAATGCTAGCTCCTAATGAAGATGGAGAAATTTCATTGAATAGAATCAAGTGCTTCCAAAGGTACTTTAAAGATTCTAATGAAATAAAACAAGTCTCATAGGAGTATGGAATTTTGTAGCGAGAGCGGTTATTTTGGTGACCCCATATGATTGAGTCTATGGCGTATGAAGATTTTATTTCTTGGTACGCAAATCATGGTGTCTCGATTCCACTGTTGCAACAATTAACTTACAAGTTGCTTATTCAACCAGCTTCTTCCTCTTGTTGTGAAAGAAACTAGAGCACGTATTCTTTGATTCACAACATCAAGAAAAATAAGTTAGCAACTTCAAGAGCTGACGATTTAGTATTTGTACATTATAATCCACAGTTGCTATCTCACAAGAAAGAAAAATATATAAATGGGCGAAGCAAGTATTGGGACGTAGGTATGTCTACATTTTCTTTATTATTTTCCTCAATTATTTATTTTACATGATAAGTTTTTTCTCTTTAAATAAAAAAAACCTTCTAATATATTTGTTCTTTCTAATTTGTTTTAGGTGGAGATCAGTTTGATATTGACGAGACAACTAATGGTTTAACCGAGCTATTAATAGATGAACCTCAATTGGAAGGTGTGGTCTTTGAGGAAGAATTTGAAGATTTGAAAGAAGTTGAAGAAGATGCGGAAGAGTAACTCACTTTAAATAACTTCGCAACAGACAATACTTTGTTGTTTTGTTAGTTATGAGTTATGAATTAAGTGAAGATACTCCCTAATTTTTTGTTAAATAGTGAATTTTTATTTGGTGTACTGAATATTGATTAGCCATGTGATTAACTAATTATGAATAGCTAAATTGTGGATGAATATGTTTATTTATGTCTTTAAGTTTTAATAATTCTAGCTTTCCACTTTCACTTTGTTTAAATGATCTTATTTCAAGCTCCATTGTTCATTTCAAGAGTTTACTGTCCTTGTTCTAGGGTTAGTTCTTTTTTTCCAATTATTTTTTATTCCTTTAGTTATAAATTTATTATATTGTATGCTTTTAATGTTAAGTTGTTATTTTGTCGTGTTCATAGGGAAGCATGGAAGAGTAATCCCATCTTGGAGGATGAAAGATTGAATTTTACAATATGCATGTAAGTTTATCACAAAATATCTCTCAAATTTAGAACATTTTTATAACTCTATTTTTATAATGTCAAATTTCTTTAGCCGAATTCTTGCACCCATATCCATACTCGGATTTGTACTCCGAGATCATAATATTTAGATTTTACTGAATCCAACTCTTAGATCCACACCCATCTCATAGATGCCGAAGGATTTCTCTATAGCTCCACTCTCTGAACTCTTTTTTTTTCCGTTTAAGTAAATCAGTGCACTTCAAAAGTGATACATAATCAACTTTTTTCTTGCATCAACTTGAATGGATGATATTTTTTCTTTCAACTTGTTCATACCTCATCTTCAAAGCCACAAATATATCACCATTAATATTTTTACATATTTGAATTCCATGACTTGATAATCTTAAGAGATGTGCTTTGACTCTATTATATGATCCAGTAATTACTTTATTAGAATAGTTTCAAGACCATGTTCTATTTCCACCACCATTGAGAGCAACTAAAATAACTTTAACATGATTCCATAATGGTTTGTCATCAAAATCTACTCATATACTTTTTGTAGTCTCATAAAACTTTTTCCCTTTTGACTACCCAATGCAAATGATGCCATTTTGTGGGATAAAGGATGACATAATTTTTTAGGTCAAGGAATTCTTTGGCTATGAAATAGCAAAGTTAAAAGGAGAGAGTGGGAGAGACAATGGTACTTTTCTTGTTTTTGTAGGGAAAGTTGGTAGGAAAAGACCTCTTCTACTAAAAAGATGTCTTTTTAATACTAATGAAAACTTTTTGGACTTTCCCATTTTCAAGTGGTTCCAATACATTATTTTTACTATTTTGACATCCTCAAAAACATCTAACTTTTCTTTCTTCCCTGAAATCCAAAAAGCTGCATGCCGGTACCATTTTCCATATCTATTTTGTAGCCTTATCTGCTCTGCAGAGGTCATAGCTAACATATACTTCTTTAACAGTATGGGTATTACGCAAGTCACCCCCAAAATGTTAAAACATATTCCAAATGTCTCTTGCAACTTGACAGTGGAGGAATGAATGGTTGATATTTTCTAGACTCTTGCAAACACACGTAACACTTGTTGCATAGTATTATTCTCCTTTTTGCAACATTATAATGAGTGTGAGCTTCCCGGATTACTACAACAACAAGAAGAAGCCCAGTGAAATCCCACAAGTGGATCTGGGGAGGGTAAAATGTACGCAGACCTTACCACTACCTCCCGGATTACTAAACAGTTGAAATATGCTATCTTTGTGGGAATTGAGACATTTTTTTGAAATGGGGATAACTTTGTATTCACAAAAAATCATCATCAAAGAGATGATGAATTGGAAACTTACATCCCCTAGTGTGATGGGCACACCCCAGAAGGATAATCAGATTACAAGTTTCCTAGGAAATCAACTATTTCTGCCACCTCTCCCACCAGATCTTGTTTACACCAAAAAATAGAAGACTAATAAAGTTTGTTTTAATCCTCTAAAAAGTAATTTTTTGTCCTTCGAAGCACCTAATATTTCTTTTCTTCCATATGAACCACCAGATACATGTTGGGATGATCTTCCACTATTCTTCCTTTTTACCTCTGCTTCCAATTCCTGGCCAACTGTTTAGGAGCTCCAAAGTAGTCTTTGGCATCACCCAGTTAACCCCCAAAATGCATAACATATTCCACAAGCTGGCAGCTATTTGGCAATGTATGAATAGATGGTTGTTCACTTCAGCTTCCTGTTCACACATAAACCACCTTGAACAAATTTGCATGCCTCTTTTTTGTAGGGCCTCATGCGTGAGACATGCCTTCCTGATTAGTAGCCAAGCAAAATATGAGACCTTCATGGGACATTTCACCTTCCAGATAAGTTTCCAAGGCCATCTATCAGTCAGATAGACATTATAGTTCATCTTCCAGTAGCATGACTTCACTGTATAGACACCTTTGTTGTGTATCTTCCATATTGGCTTATCAGACCTCTGAGAAGTACCTGGAAAATTATTAAGCACTCCTAATAGCATAGCAACCTCCTCAATTTTCCAATCATTCAATGCTCTCCTAAACAGTATATTCCACCCCTGTTGACTCCATATTTGTGCTACCTAATCATCTTTCTGTAGACTCAATGTATATAGGTGAGGGAATAGATTTCTCAAACTGTCCAACTCTGTCTTCATTCCATCCCCAACAAGAATGCATATGTTGTTTCTGAAATGTGGCCATAGTCTTCTGTCCACTGGTTAAGTATACCATAATTTCCTGCTATAAATCTCCTCCATAAGGCACTATCCTCAGTGGAGAATCTCCATAGCCATTTTTGGAGCAGACAACTGTTTTGGAAACTTAGGTTCTTGATTCCTAAGCCGCCTCCTTTTTTCTGCTAAGCGTGAGAGTATCCCATTTCACCAAGTTGTAATCTCCTTTTTTCTTACTGCCTTGCCAAAGAAAGGATCTTCTTAGCCTATTTATTTTCTTCTCAATGTTCTTGGGGATTGGAAATAGGCTCATCATATAAGTAGGCAATCCATCCAGTACTGACTTGATGAGGGTCACCCTACCACCCAGTGACAAATATTGGCTTTTCCATCTGGTTAGTTTCTTCTCACATCTCTCCAACACCATATTCCTCACTTCCAGCGCTTTATTCTTGGCACCCAAAGGTAGTCCTAGATACTTTGTTGGTAGTGCCTCTATCTGGCAGCCTAATGTCTTAGCTAGTACAAGTAGATTTTCTACTTGGTTGATAGGAAAGAGATGACTCTTCGACCAGTTGACATGGAGGCCTGAAAGGCTCTCGAATATAGTGAGTATAACCCTTATGTGTCTAATTTGTGCCTCCTCCGCCCCACAAAATATAAGAGCATCATCAGCATAGAACAAGTGTGTGATCTCCACCTCCTCTCCTCTCTCCGCAAGTGCACCAAATCCTATCACCCACCCATTAGTCTTTGCATTCCTGAGCATATGATTCAATCCCTCCAAGGCTATTAAGAATAGGAAAGGGGTCTCCCTGTCTAAGACCTCTCTCAGACGGGAAGAATCCTTCAGTGTTTCCATTTATGAGTAGAGAAAACTTCACATTTGAGATGCAGTATTTGATCCACCCAATCCACTTGCTACCAAACCCCATGTCCTTTAGAATTTTTAGGAGGAAATTCCAATTGACATAGTCATGGGCCTTTTCAATGTCTAGCTTGCATAGAATGCCTGGTTTCTTTTGTTTTACCCTGGAGTCTACCAATTCATTAGCCAACAGTGCTACATCCATTATTTGCCTGCCTCTCAGGAAAGCCATTTGGTGTTCATCAACCAATTTCCCTATCACTGTCTTCTTTCTCTTAGTCAGCAACTTGGAGATGATTTTATAGACGACTCCTATCAAACTGATAGGTCTGAAGTCGTTTAGCTCAACTGCACCAAGTTTCTTAGGGTTTACAGCTATGAATGTAGCATTAAATGACTTATCAAACACACTCCTCTGGTGGAAATTCTGTATACTCAGCATCAAGTCTTCTCTCAAAATATCCTAGCATTTCTTAAAGAAATCCATAGTGAAGCCATCAGGGCCAGGTGCTTTATCCCCATCATACTGGTTGGTGATCGATAACACCTCCCCTTCCGTAAATGGTCTTTGTAGCCATTCATTTTCTTCTGTAGAGACTGTTGGACATCCTACAAAATCAAAAGAAGGCCTCCAAGGTTCAGATTCTGCGTAGAGTCTGACATAGAAGTCTATCATGGCTCCTTTAATTTCTACATGATCCTGTATCTCCTCCCCCCTTCCCACCAGTCTGTCAATTGTGTTGTATCTCCTGTGAGCAGCAGTTGCTAACCGTTGATAGAACTGTGTTCTTATCTCCTTGTTTCAACCACAATATTCTTGATTTTTGTCTCCATCTGTCTTCTTCTTGCTTGGCCAATACTTCTAGTTCTGCAAGGATTGTTGCTCTTATCATTATTTCCTCATCCTGCAGTGTTCTATCATTTTGAGTTCTGTCCAGTTCAACTAATTCTTCAAGTAGACAGTTTTTCCTGTGAGCTAGATCAAAAAAGTTCTTCTTGCTCCATTCTCTTAGCTTTTGTTTGAGCATCTTTAGTTTACTGCTGAGGTTGTAATCTAGGAACCCTTCTAACACAAAGCTGATCCACCACTCCAGCACCATATTGTTGAAGCCATCAACCTTGAGCCACCAATTTTCAAATTTGAAACATGGTCATCTATGTTCCCAGTTACCACTATCCAGCATGATAGGATTATGATCAGACCCTGCTCTAGGGAGAATACTTTGCTTGATGTTTTTGAAGTGCTCCTCCCACACCATAGAGTATAAGAACTGCACTTTGATGGTTATCTCCCATGAACCAAGTGAATTTTCCCCCTATAAGACAAGGGTCATGTAGCTCCAAGTCTTCAATCCATCTAAAGAAATCATTCATGATATTTGTGACTCTGTTGCATCCCCTTCTTTCTAACATGTGCCTCACAGTATTAAAATCTCCACCTGTGACCCAAGGTCTTCCACACAACTCCTTCATCCCAGCTATCTCTTCCCAACACTCTAACTTCTCGTTTCTTCTATGTGGTGCATAAACTCCAGTGAAATACCAGAAAAAGTAGTTATGTATAGACTCAAATTTGTAAGTGATTAAATAGGTCCCTTCCTCCACCTTAGTGCCCGCCCAAATACTACTGTCCCACATAAGAAGTATTGCCCCCTTGCTTCCATCTGTCTTAATGAATCCAAGTCTCATTCATCTGCAAGGTCACAATTGATATGCGATCCCCTCAATTCCCTTGTTCCCCTTGGTTTCTTGTAGACAAATCACATCCGCTTTTCATTTTTGTAAACACATCTTAACTAGGTTCTTATTGGTGTTGTCATTAAGACCCCTCACATTCCATGAGATCAGTTTAATATTCATTTTAAAGGACAAACTCAGAACCCTTCCTTTGTTTCTAACACCTTCAGCCTCTTTGTTGAGACTAGATTGAAGCTTCTTCAATTCATTCTTACATATGCCCCAGCTTTTAGGGATGGTAATATCTTTCCCTTGTTTCTTGTTATCAAGCTCTGTTTTCCTTTCATCAATTCTCATGAGTAATGCAAGTGTCTCCTTCTCAAATCCTTCAAATGTACCCCAGACATGTTGCTCAGCTCCAATATATGTGAGTTGACCCAATTTGATGCCTCTGTTTCGTCCAGATCTTCCTCTGCCTCATTCTGCATGGCCAATGGTTCGGTATCAGATTTGTTGCAACCTTAGTTCTATCTGGTTTAGAACTTTGGTCGTAATCTCTTCTTTAGAATGATCACTCATGCTACCCAATTCAATAATCTGTTTTAGGTTTAGGGATTGCATGTCTTTATTCTCCCCTGCTACTCTTCCTCCCTCTATTTTCTCCTTCGTTGCAGATTTTTCCCATGCTTTGATTGCGTTTAAAAACTGAGAAGCTAAAGACTTAATGGCTGAAAGCCCATTAATGTCTTTAATTTGGTCCTCTTGAGCACTTACATTTAAACCCAAAAGGGTTTCAGAGTTCCCTTTTTGTCTCAGGCCCAAAGTGGTTGTAGGCCCAAAACAATTTTCCCCTGATATTTGGGCTTGTTTGTCTCTTTTCAATAAATCCACTATGTGGTCCCAGCTATCCAGGTTGATCCACGTGATTCTTCACGTCCCTGACACCTTTTCCTCCCTTTGTACCTCTTCCGTATCACACCTCCTTTTGCCCAGTGGATTTTCTTGCATGAACTGTTGGGTTAAAGATTTGGTCAGCCCATCTGCTCCAGTAGTTACCATCGCCAGAGCTTCCACCCAAAGTTGCATCGTCAATAAGGTCCCTCTATTTTCGGTCGACACCTCCTTCGGAATATTACTTCCATCGCCGTAAACCTTGATTCTAGCCCATTTGATGTGATTTCGTAGCATAGTTTCTTCCTCGGCTTCCGCCCAGCCACCTCAATATTCTCCGATGATCTTGAAGATTCTGAGACCAGAGATGGTGGAAGACCGATGATCCTTATCCATGTCATTTTGGGTCTGTTTGATTATTCTGATGTTTTGATGGCAGGGCTCCACCATCGTAGTTTTATTTGGCGTTTCATCTAGATCCAGTCTCCTTCCATGACCTGCTCTGCTATGAATTTGGAAGAAAACTCCAATAAAAAGAGACCATTCCCTATCTCATAAATGTTTAGACCATGGGCTTGTTTCCACTTGTTGTTGCACCACCTTTTGACCTTAGCGAGGGTTGCAGAGGCATTGAAAGCTCCCACCAAACTCCTTTTCAATACCTCATTTTGATTTATTAAAGAGTCACTAATACTAATGATTACTCCTCTTTGACTATGAAGTTTGTCTACGTTTCTTTCTCATCTCTGCTTTCCCATTTAAAGTTCATGACCACCTCTGCATAGGGAATATTGCTATTTGATAGCCTATATTCCTCTAGTTTATTCACCGTCTTGTGGCTACTAATGAACCTAGCCATCTTTTCTGCAATATCTCCCCATCCCGAGTTTGTCATCAACTCTGGTAAGATAAGAACTGCTCTCCGCCTTCCCCTTACATTTATTAGAGTGATTTACCGTCCAACCTTGTTGTAGTTGCGGAATATGAAAATTTCACACAAACTTTCTGTTTTCTTCCATCTACAAACAACATTTTGTTTAGTCTTAGACGCTTCTTTCAAGATCTGCACTATCCATTCCATCGACCTTTTGTTGAAGGAAGTCCTGGAAATTTTGTTTCTACTTTTTTCTGTCCATTCATACCATACTCCTGTTTAGGAATATTTCTCACAAATTTTGGACACCCATTTTTATCTCTCTTTACATGTGTCTTGGGGTATTATGTACATTATGCCCTTTATGAAAGGGAAAAAGGTTTTGTGAGATTCAACTTTGGATGTCACTCTCTAATTATGACTTTTGTTTTCACAATGCATTGAAAAATAAGATACTGTGATGGAGGGAAAAAATACTTTTATATGCACACCTAATGCATTGAAAATACAAGTAATTATTGTGTATGCAAACTCTACAATACACCTATTAATACTAGCTCCTCTATTATTCTTTTATACTATACCCTAAACCAAATACCAGTATACATCTACCATTTATTATAGCTCCTTTCATACCCTAAACAGAACACTTACATCTCCTCTTCTTTTCATTCAGATACACTCTAACAAAACTCATCAATATAGCTTCTCTTTTTCTTCTTTTCCCTTCACTCCAATAACCATTTCCACACGTCAATGCCAAGAATGTTATAAACTGGGCATCTTACCAGAAAACCAACTTATACCTGATTATTATTTTTTTGAAATTAAAAAAAAAATCAGGTATATGTTGGTTTTCATCTTGCCATG
Organism: Solanum aculeatissimum; assembly: GCA_038996855.1. NCBI lineage: Eukaryota > Viridiplantae > Streptophyta > Magnoliopsida > Solanales > Solanaceae > Solanum > Solanum aculeatissimum. Next base: position 4,290 of record JBCEWC010008466.1, on the reverse strand, counting down.
CTCCAATTTTTCCATGATCTAGAAATCCATGTATGTCCAACCTTTCAACCAATTGTGGACTTTGTACTCGAGGATAATGAGCCCACCCCTCTACCCTTCTCTTATTATGTATCACATTGCCATGCTCCAATTGTAGAAATAATCCTTGTGATATTTTATTTGGGTTGCTAAGAAAATCCTTCATTTCTACTACATGCCCCTAAATGAAAAAAAAAGAAATTAACTAACTAATGGAAGGTTTATACAGCAAGGTGCATCACACGTGCACAATGCTAAAGGAAACAAAAAAAGAAGAGAAGCAATATTGGTGGATGTTATAAAGGGAAAAGAAAAAGAGAGTATGGTGGCCTGGTGGGAGCTATAACATAAAAGTAAAGTGCATATGGTAGGGGTCTGGGCATACATTGGTTCCGTTTTAGGGTATAGTAATATAGTGCAAGTAAAATAAAAGTAGTGGAGTTACAACTGTTCTGGTTTAGGCTATAGTGCAAGTGAAAGAAGAAGAATAATGGAGCTACAAACTACAAAGTGGAATTTCATTGCATAATTTCAATGCATTAGACGTGCATGAAAAAATATTGTTTTCCTCCATCACAATCTTTTATTTATTCTATGCATTGGAAACATAAGATCTAATTAACTTGATGAGGGAAAACACAATCAAACTTTGGATCTTACAAAACCTTACTCTATTTCCCGGAAGGCAATGGACATCGAAAAAATATGAAGTGCCCATAACATCAGAGAGAGCAGATTTGGCTTCAAGATGCAAAGCTCGAAAATTGAAATTTAGGTTAAATCTATGTAGGAACAGGTAGAAAATGAATTTATTGGTCACCACAAGAGCAGACCTACTGCACGCACAAATATTTCCTTCAAACTCTCTCTTTGCTCTTTTATTCCTTTCTTGACAAAATGATTCCAAGAGAAGCACATGAAACACTTGGTGAAAGCAAAGCAATCTTTCTCTACTTGTCACTCTATGTACTTGCATTCACTACATAATACCTGCTCAGACAGCAGAAACTGATCTCCATCCACACAATCACCTATTCCACAACTTTTTTTGTTGTTGCTGCCATCATCGAGTCCCACATCCTTGACCATCCCCACTACCATATCATTTACCCTTCCACCACCTCCTCCGCAAGAAGAAGTAAGAAAAATTATGTTTCAGAAAAAATAAAAGTTATCTCTACCTCATAAAGGCTGGGGGGTACGGGTGTACATCCTACCTCCCCCCTGTGAGATTACCGAGGGTTTTTGTTGTTATCTCAATTTATGTGATGCACTTTGATTAGACATGGAGACTAAGAAAGAAATGTTTTTTGGAACTTGTGATCTAAGAAAAATCATAGATATTTGTGTGGCTATAAATTATCCCATTAAGGTTAAAATGAAATGCTAAAAGCTAAACTATTTTCAAATATGTTAAAGTATCATTCATTTGGGGCAAACTAAAAAAAAAAAAGAAAATGCATCACATAAGTTAGGACAACATAGTACATGGAGAATACGGGCAGCAGGCATACATTACATTGTCAATTTGAATCTGGTTTTGGCTGCTTAGCGTGGTCAAGATTCCAGTTTGAAGATGTTCAGGGAGGTAATAGGTCCCTCATAATTCCAATTTGAAGATTTTCAGGGGGATAATAGGTCACTCAAAAAGTTTAAGTGTCTAGTTGAGAATCCGGTTATAGTTTAGAGGAGATTTTATGTATTATCCCTCTTTTTATGAGGATTTTATGTATCATCCCTATTATATCTTATAAGAAAATGTATTATCCTGTTCTAATTCTTGTTGATTAACCTTATGCATGCACGTCTCTGCACTGTGGAAATGGCATACTATCTAGAGCTGAAGTCACTGTTAAAACCACTCAAGCAAGTCTATTATATCTTAAGCTTTATATGTGCATGGTGTACTCGTATCAGGGGTTGTTCTGGACAAATCCATAAATGATAGATACATCTTCTCATAGAAAGCAAGGGCATTACCTGATTTCAATTTCTCATTGACTGCCCAGTCAAGAGCCTTTTGAGCTTGCTTAGTAAGGGGAGGATGCTCTGGAGTGGGATAAGTCATGTCGGATCTTCCAAGCAACTTCAGTGTTTCATCACTCACCTTGAGAGAGGTTATACCGTTTGCTCTCAAAAACTTGGCAGCCAAACTGGTCCCTAGCAAAGCAAATCTCTCTTCATTCAAACTCAAAAAACCATTTTCCTAACCTAAAAGACAAATTGCCATCCATACACACACACACACACATGCCACAGTAGGAATCAAATGTAGTCTCCACAGCAGCATCCACTGAGTTCAATACTAACCTTCAACCAAGATGCCTATTAAAAGAGTCTCAGTGCCAGTATTTGGGTACTTGAGCTTCCTTGCTTCTAATTCAGCCAATACAAATGCCTGTATTGCTCTTGCTGACCATCTACAGCATTATTCAAAAAACTTCTTTCACATTACAAATCAGATGAATAAAAATGATTCATAAACCAACCCCAATAATCTGTGATTTAGGCATAGTTGATGATACGTATTTTAAAACACAAAACCAACAGTCATAAATTAAACTAACTAAGCAAACATACTTGGGCTGTTTCTCAGAACTCACTGGTTTCCTGCAAAGCAAAAACCAACAGTTGGAACCAAACATTGTTACACTAAAGATTAGTAGAATGTACCAAAATGTATTTTAAAAGCAATGCTAGTCAACACAGAGTGATATGAAAGCTTACGTAATTGGGAGGCTGAAGGCAACCGTTGCAACTGTGGAACGACAACGTTTGAGAGTAAAAGCATCTTTCAAATTCTGCGGCCGAATCAAGAGCTTTCCGCCAGTAAAAGTAGTAGCTAGAGCTTTACAATACTTATGGGTTAAAAAAGTATTAGTATTATCACTTTGTCTGTTGCTGGAATTTGACGTTAAAGGCTGGATTGAAAGTAATGAAAAACTGTGAGTCGCCATTAGAGTACAAGAAAACCCTAAAATTGACGAACAAAAGGAGAGAAAATTATTTGATTCTTTCTTCCGCACAGAATTTTCTAGTTTGTAGCTATTATAATAGTGCTTAAAACACTTGAGAACAAACGGATAAAATTGGCTGCATAGAGATTCTATAGAACAAAAGATAAAAAGGCTTAAGCATGGATAGCACGTATAATATACACGGCTATAGTATATTAGTTATATTTATATTAATATTATTTGTATTAATTATATGAGATATTTTGTATGCATTGTTTGGTTTGTTGTAGCATGCATTGTATAACTTTTTTAAAAAGATACTCCACAAATATGATGGAAAATATAGAGATTCTATAGAACAAAAGATAAAGGCTTAAGCATGGATAGCACGCATAATATACACGGTTATAGTATATTAGTAATATTTATATTAATATTATTTGTATTAATTATATGAGATATTTTATATGCATTGTTTGGTTTGGTGTAGCATGCATTGTATAACTTTTTTAAAAACATACTCCACAAATATGATGGAAAATATTTAAAAAAAGTTTTATGTGGCAAATGGATCTTTAATCATGTTAATGTGTATGTAATCATGTAAAATTTATTAAAATATAAATTTTATAAAATGATTCAAATTATATTAAAATCAAAATATATTAGTCCAAAATAAATATTGTGGATTAATATAATTGGGTTAATTAATTAAATCCAAGAAAATATAGAATAATTAAAAGTCCAAATTCATTTACTTGGGCTACAAAAAATGACCCACTGTATTAGGCCCAATATCCTTTCATCCTAGAGGCCCACTTGGTGTCACGTGTCGGATGATGTGGCATGTCAAGTCAAATAAAGAAGTCAATAGGATCATGTCATGTGTCAAAATGACATGGAATTCCTATCTCAATCAAAGGCCCAATAAAAATATGTCACATTCCCAACCAATCAAATATCGTCATGTCACTTGAAAGGAAACTTATTCCTATCACTTTTCCTGCGACATGTCACCTTAAATTTGATTGGCCAGAAGAAAGTTTGATTCCATCATAACTCCTCTATTCTACAACTATATATAGGGGTCCTCATAAATCAGAATTAACATCAAGAATTCTAACAAGAAGCCAAAGAGAGCTCGTGAATCAAACATCGCAGATTTCTCTACAAGCAACAAAAATTCAAGAAATCAAGCCTTCAAGTTCAAGAAATCAAGCACTCAAGTTCAAGAACGTATCAAAATCAAGACCAGTGAATTCAAGATCAAGCCCAAAAGCCCTCAAATTTAAGTACAAGTCAATATCAAGTTAAA